>DWIE01000347.1:0-16326 GCA_018248235.1 Choaspes benjaminii
GAGGTACAAATCACTTGTCAAATTATCGTCCACCGTTCGGGTTACGACAACCTTGTCAGGCCACATTGTCACAAGTCAACTCAATAATTATTGTGTTGTATAAAATATGATAAGCATACATTATTATAGATATAGAAAATATAAATTTAATGTCTTCCATGCAAAAGTTATTATAAATGTAATTCTCAAGAATATTTATACAAAAGGTTTAAAATAACCTTATATTACCGAATCAAACTAAAAGTTAATTGGTTAATTTTGGGGAACCCAAATGTATTGTGTATATTACCACCATTGAAATAAACCTCAATACATAATAACTCCAATCAATTCATACCATTCATTCATTCATTCATTCAATTCATGCCATTTGCCATTCACCGCATCGTTCATGATCCGAAACAACTAAAATACGTGTATATCATCACTGGCCATTTCCAACTTGTTCGCTGACCGTTATGCGAGAGGACAAAAAGAACAGCCAATGTTTCGAAATAAACAAGCTTACCTCGTTACAAAACTATGGTACTGAGTTAGTTAGTGTTGCCTCGAAATAAATCACCGACCAACTCCGCAGGTCCCGGCGAGGAGTTTCAAACTAAAACACGCGCGTCAAAGTTGAAACTGTTTTTGTATGAACACACAATATTAAACGAACATTCAAACTTCTGCATTTTCTAAAATATTACTGAAATATCAAATGATTAATCAGAGGAACTGTGTACTTACAGGTAATTTAAATTGTATAGTATGTCTTAACGACATATAAGAGCAGCAATGTAAATTAGTAACAAGACATTATGTTTGTTATGGTATAAAAATGAAAAGTATCTTCAAAATATTGAATGTAGTGACCCACATTATAACAATCACGAATAAATAAATAAATACAGCCCCATCATCGCACTTATACACATTAGAAAGCTGTTAGTATAAAACATCCTCAAGTTTTCTTGAAATTTAAGAGAGTACTTTAAGTGATCTATAAGTATATATACGAGCCGAAATTATCCGGGCGTTTGAACACGTCCCAAGTTCGAACAAGGTCTGACCTGCCGCGCGTACTCGTATAGACACGTGTGGGTATGTATATGTAGACACTTACAGAGTGCCTTTACCAAAAAACTGCGCGGCAATCTTTCCAACATTCGCACTGAGGCACTCGGGATCAGAGTTTAATATCGCATAGCGCACGCCGCGCCCCGCTCGGGTACACATCGAAGGCCGTTGGCGAAGCCTCAAACGTTTTCCTGTTTACCGCACATCCCTATACGTAGGTACCCACTCGTGCGAATATAGGGTGTTGCACGAATTCTGATCTCTAACATTCTCAAAGTCAATTGCATCGTGAATGTACCTGTGAAGTAACCTGTTTTATCAATGTTCATTTCTTTTGTTTATAAGACTTTGAAATGAAATTCTGTGATAAGACAATTTATTACCCCGTTGCATAAATAAAAATTAATTTATAATTAAAAAAACATGAAAATTTATATGAAAGACAAACTGATACAAGATTATGTCATTAAATAAAACAAACTAGCAAACAGACTGTGCATTCAACATGTAGGTACCTGCTTACCTACCTATACGTAAAAGGGAACATGGAATCCAACACCTCGTGAATCGACGCGTAAGGGCGCGACCGATCTCACCCTACCGTCGCAGCGCACAATTCTCATCGGGCATTAAACGAACAAGTGGGTTATTCAAATGATATACGCCCGATAACCGGATTTGCCGCGCGCTTATAAAAACATCAGGTGCCTTTTTATTCACCTTTATGTGCGAGTAAGTATAAAGTGTTCTGTGTACATTGCGCGTTACGTCACGGCCGTATCGTGTTTGCCAGATAAACGATGTACTTATTTGTCAGACGTAAAAGATTAATGTAGTACATTGACATTTGTACAATGGAAATGGCCGCTGTGTCAACTAAAAACTAACGAGCGTACCTAAATCAAATAAGAGGACCATGTTTGATATACGATTCGAATTCGAAATTGGCACTGATAAAAAAACGCAGACCAACGCGACGATTACATAAGCGCATATAAATAAAAATGCCATAAACTTATGATAATTTAACTGACTTGATGATATGGTGTCTCGGCTCACGCTCCATGCGTTACCGCATGTAGTAATACCACATGCCGGGATTTTTGCGGAAGTTTGAAAATATCACAAATAACTCATTTTATCAGCAACGATATATCTATCATGTAGAGCCAATTATTGATAAACGGTAATCAGTTAGGGCAGACAGGTATCTCTATATATTTATATATCTAAGTAAGTACTAACATAACGATTACCGTTTAGCGAAGTCCAAGTTACGTACTCGTACCTGAAGTGGCTATTGCATTCCTAGTGATCTATGTCCGAAACAGATGCACTAGCATTGCTAAGGACAAGAGCTCATACTGCAAAACATACACAACACTTATGTCAACAACAATACGGGTATCGTATAAAACTGGTAATTCGGCATTAGTCTAGCTGCCGACGCCGGGCATATTATCGGTCGCGCGGTATCGCCATCGGCACACACACGACGCGGCGCACACCGCCGTCCTCGCGGCGTTATCGACTCTCGCATACCGATACCGCCGCGTGTTTCTTGCGAAAGACGAACGGGCCGAACCTGATCTAAGCCCTGTTGCACACTCAACGTTACTTATTCTTTATGTAGGAAATGGTTTTATAGTACGTAGCATAACAACAACCCTATTACATTATAGTGAGTTTTGTCCAAAATCCTCATCATGAGGCTACCCCTTCAATAATCTCCATCTCCTGTGCTTACTGCCTAACCTTTCGATACTACTAGCAACTACTCGAAGCTAAATAAAGCTAAAAAAATAAAATAAGAACTAAAGGTGAAATAAAATAAAACCGTTACATTCATTAAATAAAAAACAACTCAATCTCGAATTATAATACGAAACCTAAGAAATCAAATACATATTACTCGACTACGGCGCGTGTACACAATGCTTAACACCGGGGCCATTAGCGAGTCCGCGGACGTCGCCGGAGATCACGTAGGGGACCGGTCGTCGTGAGAGTCCGCGTCTGTGTTCTATTGCCGCCCGCCGTCCTCCGCTATGCCTACAGTACCTACACACCTACACCGACGACGATGTGCAAAGCTAACGGAAAATACTGCTACGTTTCTTTATTCGGTTACATTGCTACTGGGAATTAGGGATGCTTTCCATCTCTTTTCTTTGTACAATAACAGATGTACAAATGAACATGAATTCGCAGATAGATATAATTAGGTGTAGCTTATTGGTTCTAGTTGTATACTATTAATTGAAGTAAAAATTTGAACCAATGTGTTATGAATGTTTAAATAACCACCCGCCATGTATTTTTAAAGTGGTCAGAATATTATATGACCAAACTGACTTTTCTACATGAACTATGCAACGCACAACTTAATCATAAACTATGTTAGTACAAAAAATGTAATTGGCGAGCTAAAGATTTAAATGAAGTAAAATAAATAAATGCCTGTTCTTAAATATTAGTTATAATTTGAAATGTTACAGGTGACATATTGTTAGCGAATTCATAATATTTGCACGCTTGATCGCGTTCAAGGCACATTTATAGTTATATATTTACAAATTTTGTGCGTGCAACGTTATCAAGCTATCTAAAACTTAAAAATGCTATTATTAAACCAATGTGTCTTCTTACAGAGGTTTTACCAAACAATAACACAAACAACTGTTGATACTGTTCAATGAATGAAAACAGTGGATATATAATGGCTAGGTCCGTATTACAGACCTAGACGTGACTAGCGAAATGTGGGCGACATACACGCCTGACAAACACCCACCCACACCTCGTTTCATTATGTGTATTTTTTAATGTGTGCAAATATCGAATAGGCATAATGCAATATAACAAGAGTCGTGAACGTGAAATCGTTACGAGAGCGAGGAAACGGCCTCACGGGCGGCCCCGATCCGCAAACATATTAGCATTAATGAATACTGATCACGTTACGATTACGTAAAGCGCAAGTAAGCCGCTTAAAATTATTACCTGCCGATGTATTTCACTTGAATGAAGCGTGCCTGTGGAAATTTCAAGCGGATGATGTGATCATTAAAATAAAAATTAAAAAAAAAACATTTTAAGAGATTCTTCTTTCGTTTAATTGATTGCTCATTAGCTTCGAACGCTGTTCGTTCGTCTGTATCTTGTTTTACAGTTATTGAACAATTCGTTTTACCACTAAGCAGATTGTTACCAGAAATTAAATGAGTTTGTTTTATGTACTTATCAATAATACAATACAATACAAATACTCTTTATTGTACACCAAATCGGGAGAGTTACAAACAATAAACCAAGTGACATGCATACAACAGACATAATACTTACAATAATACACATCTATATTTGCCTCATACAATAGACGAGCGCATCATCCACAGCTACGCTTGCGTCATACAAACTTTCATCTTCTTTTACCACGTTAGAGCTTAAATTTCCAAAAATCATTTATAATAAAAAAAACCTAACACATTTAAAAATCGCGCCCACGCCCCTAGCTCCAGTAGTTTGACATGTGCGTTGATATGCCAATCAGTCAGTTATCCTTTTTACATATATAGATAGATATAATAAATGATGCGGAGGATCACAACTTAAAGACAAATTTTATAAGAGCAATACAAACAGCGATGTTTTTCGAACAGAGCACGTGCGTCATGCCCTTACAAAAACCGTACGATCTAAGATAAATAAGATTGTTTTGTCAAGAATTGTTGTTAATGTAACTATTATCTCCTAAAATATTAAAACGTAATTGAAGTTTTATAATTGTCTAATATAATTAATTCATTTTTAAATAACTCTACACGGCCGTGGGTTACGGTGACTTGCTATGTTGTAGTTAAATGAAAAAGAAACAAAAGCATATCAGAGACACGCGTAGTCGAGTGCAACGACCTTTCAAAATAACAAGTTGATCGGCCGAGTACCATTTGAGTGCAAAGATTCGCATGCAAAATTTTAATATATAAGACGTTTTATTTTACAGTACTTTTTTTACATTCGCGATTGCCACGACCTCATTTTCCAGTGTTTAATTCTTAAAAGATTCACAAAGCTTAATTTGTTCAGACAGAGTAAAGCGGTGAACGGTAAAAAAATCTTAAGAATAAAGATAGTGGAAATTGCAGTGTTCTTCCACAGAGCTTAACTTTAGCTTGTACAGTGAATTCTGAAAAATCCATTATTTTGCTTCTATATGCCGAGGCTAATGACAATTTCTTACGAGTGGCAGAACTTTCGAGTTCGATTGGGTCGGTGCCCTCTCCGCGTAGTTGTCATGTAGCTTATCTACGCAGCGTGTTTCGGTGCAAAGATGTGTAAATACAACGAAATGAGAGGTCACAAGACAGAACTCAGGCGCGGTGCGTACCGCTGGTTTGCGAAACGTCCGGTCGCGGGTTCGATGCTGCGGCGAGACATATTTTCAAATTTATTTCCTCTCCGAAAAATATACGGATGGTAAAACTATTATGTTCGACTGGGCCGGTACAACCGCCATGCGTATTTGTGCCGTGAAACAGTAATGTTCGGATTACTTGTGTTTTGGTATAAGGATGTAATAGTCAACATATGTAAGACACGCATTTGATCTCTGTCCTCTATGGCCTAAGTTATATTGTCTTGGGCTGCAGTAGACCTACCACCAGGTAGGCCTGCAAGCCCGTGTGCTACTTCGAAAACCAAAAAAAATATTTAAAAGGTTTCAAATTATGTAATATAATTGTAAACAAAATTAATTGTTTTTATAATTTTAATCTAACATTTATAGAACTCATATATTCTACAGATAGTAACGAATCAAAGATATGGAGAGATATGCCAAGTCGAACCAATAGTATCTGCTGCTTATACGCAGAAGACAGCTCAGCAATAGATATAAATCAAAGTTTACCATAAGACGGTCATAAATCTCAATGTACCCCAATTTGCTTTCATGCCCGTCGGTATATGATATCTCCTCGTTGCCTGGTTATATATCTGGTTCGGTCTCAATAAATATCGAGTACCCGAAGCGTAACCGGCCGGATTCACGTTCACTGAGCAATTTCGTTATACGAGACATCTCTGTGGACAAGTGGGCCTACAGTAGGGTACTATCGAAATATGGATTTTAGTTCACCCTCAACTCTAGTAAAATGAATTATCTTAATTTGAAATAGAATTAATTAATTAAGCCAAATTATAGAAAGCAAATTGGTTTTGGATGCACGAATAACGAAAATAAAGATCAATTGCGAACTCATCGAATCAGGAAATTCCGCGCATTCAGTCAGTAACCGGCAACGCTAGCCTACAGCTATACCGCGTGGCGGCTAAACGAGCGCGATTATGACGTCCACGCGAAGTGCTATTTATGAATGTGACATTTAAAGCGTGTCCGAGCGCGTCGTTATGCGGCCGGACATTTTCCGAGACATGGAAAGATGCGTCCGGCGGAGCGTGTAGGCAATGGGCGCAACGCAATCACCATACGTGACATTGCGAAGTCGATCCCCACACATGCACCCGGCGAGAACAACACGGGCACCCATTCAGCCGTCACATAACGAAACCGTATGCCATTTCGTCTCAAGATGCGCCGCTCGCCACAGATCGAGTGGCGAGGGGGGGCTCGGCCGGCGGGCGGGAGGGGGCGCCGCCCGGCAACTGCGCCATAACTCGTCGCGCACGTACAACCAGACAATCGCAATTATTATTAACAGATATACGTTTAATGATCGTGTGTGCGCTCAAACGGCCCAATGTAATTCCAACTGCGACGGTGGGGTCGTGCAATTTTAGCGTTTACGTCATCGCGGCGCTCGTGCGAGATTCGCTCACGGTCCGCCGGTGAATGTATCGCTTCGGGGTGGGAATTAGCGGGAAGACGAAGGCGAGAGATCTCGGGCGGGCGAGGTGGAGGCCGGCGACGGTTGAGGGGGGGGGTTGCGTTCTTGCGGAGTGAGTTAGCCGAGTGATGATTTGTAGCGCGGTTAGCGTTCATCTAGCGGACTGTCGGGATACGGGGCATAACTCATCCGAACAAAGACGGATCGTCGAGGCATGTGACGGGAGGGCGATACATATTCCGCGGCACGGCCACGACGCAGCGGCGCTGTGTACGCAGAGACACGTGCGGACGTCGCCATCTTAAGCGGCGTTGCTCGCGAGCAAACGAATTCCTGAGCCAAAATACCAAAAACCGTTCCGAGGATGTCTCAAATTAGATTTTCTGTTGCATATTTTTGTAAAAGTCAAGCGACTTCAGCATTCTTTGAAGCGGAGGTGTTTATTACGTTTAATTGGACGGTGACACTGATTGACATACAGTTTGTTGGTTAGTGACAGCGACCAGGCAGCTAAATAAACTCTAATTTAAATTGTTCGACTTCACAAACAAACAAATTCCTATATAGTTAAACAAACAACCTTAGTACAAACTTATTAAACACACATAGAAACTTACTCAATGTCCAAACTGTGTACGCCGACCGTAACCTGGAACAAATAAGTACATTAATTATTAATGTGCCATAAACATGTCAGCGGGATGGCTTTGGGAAGTCGCGCAAACTAACAAAGTACTCCGAAGTCCATTTAACTTTATGCCCGGGCAAAAGCAAAAGAAAAGCGGCCTACTTATGATTTATATAGAACAAGCACGTACTCGTACCATACGAGCACCATTATGTAAATTGTATGTGGAAGGTCACAAATTACAATTTGTGAAATATCAAAAGATTTATTACAATAATGACTAACAATACGATTCCATATCAATTGAAAATCGTATTTGATTTCAAAAGCTCAATCAAGCTCGAGCTCAAGGACTAATCGGGGTGCGAATTCTGAAACTTCAAGAGTTGTTTAAGCGAAAACTCGTTATGCCAATAAAAATAGTTCAAAATGAAACGTGCACTTGACATTGATTCGAAAGGTTTCGTCACGCTCGCGACCTTAACGCCCAGTAAACCCTCGTCAATGAAGCCGAGCGCGTGCCACCGAGTTTCCAATTTATATGCCTACAACATTTAATATTAAAGTTTCGCGTCGATTCACTGTAACGTAGCGTTCACAACAAAGTTAAGTCATTGCCACACAGATAAGGAATTCCTTAATACATTTCGACTTATACCGAAGTGCTCCATATTGCGAATAAGTCCAAAGGTAACTCTTTGTAAGGTTGATCGATTATCACTTTGATAAGAGTGAATAATACCTAATATAAATTTATCTACTCATAATGAGCAAGAACACATTAGCTCAACATAAAGTAAATATAGTCATTAACAATTTTTTTTAAATGTTATGAAGTAGCACACGGGCATGCAGTCTACCTGCTGGTAAGTAGCTACTGCAGCCCATGACATCTGTAATCACAGATGCGCTACTACCCTTGAGGATATAGATCGAACGCCTCGTATTCTGCGTATGCTGGCTATCACACCCTTATACCGAAACAGACTGATTCACGGTACAAATAGGTGTGACGGTGGTACCGACCCGATCGAACATATTCATGTTTTACCACCCGTAAGGTTATTCCAGAGACGAAACAAATTAGAAAAATTCGTCTCGCCGAGGGAATCAAACCCGCGACCTCACGTTTCGCAAACCGAAGCGAGGTTGTCATATTATATGAAACACTGCGGCCTGTTTTTCTATGTTGTAGTAATTCATAGTTAGGTTAAGGAATTTTAGAGAAATGTTAGCTTTTTAACCGAGAAATAAATTTTTATATGACTAATGTACTAAAGCTGTTAAAGTATTATCAATAGCATTGTACCTGCATTGTGGTATAAAAAAATCCTTTTATCAATTCCTTAACCTCATCAAACTAGATTTGAGTTACTGTCGACGTTAACGTGGAATACGTTGTGGCATAGTGAATAATACCCCAGTATTGTGTAATCAAGTACATAAGTAACACTCAGAGTCACTAGGATTAAGGTACTTTTTCATTGTGACACAATTGCCAACATCGCGAGCGTATAATATTGTATATAACGAGAAGACACCACAGACAACAGCGCGGAGAGAACAGGCGTTGCTATAGGCAGCAAGCCAGTAGTAGGTGGCGGTGGGAACGAAATGGACAATGCGCATAAAAAATCAATAAAAGCCGGGGCCGGCCTTCGTGGAGGTCGAGTGACGCCTCTCGGATCAGCGGCCGACCGGGCTGTAGGGTCACCACATTAGCGTTGATAAAAAAGGGAATCAAATGTTTTTAAAATTTTATCTGAATATATAAACGTCCAAACCGAGAGGTAAATATGACCCTCTATCACTGACGCCGCTTAGGTAATTCTCTGATGTTGCGAATGATAATAAGCCATTGCTTATCACCATTATAATGTCTTAGCATCACTCGTCCCGTCTAATTGTTTCTTCTTAGAGCTTCTTAAAAACAGATGGCACATCAGTGACGGAAAACAATTATCATATACTTTGGAACTTTGCAGCATATTACTTTGGCATTCAAAGTTAAAACAACAAAGTATTTAATGATTTGGAAAGGGATTCCAGATGTATGCTCGAGTCCAACGTTTAACTGGTGCTGTGAAAAGAATGTACGAAGAAACCGGAAAGCATGGTAACCATATTGTCGTCACGATGTGGCCGAGACAAAGATGGATTAATTTCTTTTCAATTTCCGATCGTTAAAACGTCTTGTGATCTACTTTCGTAACGATTTTATTTTAAAGCTATTACGTTTCAGTTTGATAGGTAGTCTACAAAAGTATAATTTTGATCAGAACGAACGCCTGGAATTTTGCATATAGCCAGTACATGAAGTATCACAACCTTAGACTACTACTGTTTCACAGCTCATATATAGGTAGGTAAGTGGGTGGTACAGACCAAGTCCAAGGTGGAAGCTCTGCCACCCGTAAGATTTTCCAGACACGAAATAAATTAGAAAATTTTGTAAATGGGTATCAAACTTGGGACCAAACATTTCGTAAACCGGCTTATCGCTCTCTACGCCACGGATGTCGTCGACAATTTATAGTTAAATATATTAACGCTTAATATTAATCGTAGGTTATACAATAAATGTTATATGAAAAATGTTATTTACTTGACGAGCACAAAAAATATCTTACAATTATAACAAAAAATATCGATTACTAACGACTTAAGAACAAACAACAAGTAGTATTATATTACAATGTATATACTATCATATCACATTATTATTATTATTATATAAGCGTTATCACACGTAACAGTATCCACACGCGAAAGAATTTCGCTATAAACTCAGTTAATCTAACTTTATTCTCGGAAAACGATAAGATAACTTCCAAAGTGGGCGTTTGAGTGCTGCGTGGATTCAGAAATACAATGTCAGCCAGCAACAGAGTATAAATGCAGGGTTGCCGCATGCCACGCGAGTGTCACTTTGATAGGCACTTAGGCGTCCTAGGCAGTGATTGCGGTGGCGCTGGATATTGTAAAATCATATATAACAGGTTCCTGGAAATATATTTTCTAACGTACCGTTGTGAGATTTGTGTTTCCTTTAAATTATTCGATAAGACGGGGCTCTTTCGAAGAAAAATCTTTAAGAACTTTTCCTTAACCACCACTTTATTACTCAGCGTTGCAGTGCGCAAATGTCGCGGATTCGTTTCCCACGACGAAGCATTTTTTTAATTTGTTGTTTCGGTTCTGGGAAATCTTGCGGCTGGTGCAAATTTCATGCTCATGCAAAATGCGGAGTGTGAAAACCGGCCTGTGTTACCACGATACCATACCTCCATATAATGCATGCATGTATTCACTATCAAATGGCAACCCTAGCCGAATGTCAGTGACACAGGTGACGGTGCCAGGAATTCGAACGTGACGCCTTATCGCCACTCCAACCTGTATCTCTGTAAATAACAATATCAACGCGCAACGATAACGCACACACATAGCGTACAATACACTAGCAAAGAACAACTTGGCCAAAGTTCAAGGAGTTAAGGCCTCCGTCCATTACACCATTCCGTACCAAGAGACGTAACCGTATCGGCACATCTTTGGCGAAATGGGCAAACGAGCCTCGCTGTGTGATCGTGCATGGCAGTGTCCGTGTTTCGACAGTGTTTGTTAGAACTTGTAAATTCCTATAAGGGTGTGACGAGTTCACAGCAAGACTGCTGTAAGGACCAGGGTAGTGGGCGAAGATCTTTAACGCCGCGTCATTCAGTGCCAAGTGCAATATTTTAGTCGGTCTGTCACAGAGTATCTTCTGAAACGCGCGATCATAATATCCGTGCCGTGTTTATGCGTATACCTAATGCAGTAAATTAAATGGTACAAACTTTATATATCATAGATCACCTTTTGAAATGTTGCCTCCAAATCATGAGATATTCTACGAAAGTTTACACGAGTGTGTATGAAGAGCTAGAAGACGATTAATTTACGTTGGTCATAAGTCAGTTCCTACAAAGTTCCATTCTAGCTAACAGAACCATCTCGCCGTATAACTTTCCCAGAAGTTTAGTGCTGAATAGGAGCTACGTATGTATATAATAGCGATGATATCTTTATTCCTTACATGGTTCGTAGATTTGAATAACGAGACACACAACCTGTATTGATATGAAGTTTAAAACAGATAAACAAGGAAATTAATGAAATAAAAAAATATATCAACAAAAGAATTTTCCTCCCGCCTACCGCAGGCCGCAACATAATAATAGTTATAAACATGCAACACCGGCGCAACGCGTGAAGCGCCCGACACACCAGATCCACGTGTACGATGGATCGCAATAAAACTAGTTACATTGTTGTATCACTGCATTTAGTCAGCGAAACGAAGTATCGCTTCAGTGACTCAGAACGTTAGATAGTTCGCTGAGGTGTCGTTATCGCAAGTTCTAGATTGATTTGCGAATTTGTTCATTGGAAAAGTGATTATTTCTCACATGTTTTTTTTATGTTAATAACTGTGCGAACATAAATAGATATGCAGCGCATATTTTTTTGTGGGAACGGGCGTGCAATTCACACGGTGTTATGTAATTACTGTAGCTGCTATTACCACCCTCAACAGGCTTCATACAGATCCATTGCCCTGTTCGGGGTCGATCACGGCTGCGTTGCAATTCTTGACTGCTAAGCTTGGCGCCTCATGCATCGCGCCAATGCCTTACAAACTAAAACACAAGCCGCAAGACTTGTTTCACCAGAACTAGGTGTGATGGTGTACTGTATGTATGAAGCACGCATCTGGTGACCGGACACACCTGCAGGATCTACCACCGCTAAAAACCGCATGAATGTAAGCGGCTCGTGCCATGTAACTAATCGATGTGATACTGCTACAAGGGAAGACGGTCTAACGCTTGACACATACCTTAGATATGACATCACACTGTTACATCAACATATAGTAGGTAATGCTAATACTGCTCTTTGAAAGTGACTTGAGCTGTTCTGCGGTTTTAGCTATTCCAATTGTACAGATACACGTCATTACGTACTATTTGATTTAAGAAGTCGCGAGTGGGATTTTCCAGAGCATGTGATGAAATAATCAATTGGATAACGTCAGTCTACTCCAAATAAACAAATGATATCATACATAAATGTGTGTATTTATTATTAATTGCGAACAAACCTCATATTTATTACAGCGCAAAAAAATAGCAGTTTCTTTCCTATCTTCACTTGTATTTGTGGATAACGGGTTGTAACATCAAAGTAAAAGTTAAATGAAATTTAAAATAATATTTCTTAGAATAAGAGTTACTTTCCATCTAGCCTCTGCTTGCCTATAAAAGTACATTGGAAAAATGTCTACCCATTTTAAAGATTTAATATCTCTATAAAAGGGATCAGAAAATTTTTCATGTATTTGGGACGGATTGATAAAAACATTTTTTGTGATCAACATTATTTATTATTTTGAGGTAAGTTAGTGTGTGGTAATGTATTGTACAAATAATAATATAAAGCTGCCTTTTATTATTATTGTTTAACTTATTTTAATAGTACGTATAGTACGTAAGCGTCTTGAATAAACCTTAATTTCAATCGCCGTTAATAATCGCAGAGCGACAGATACACTTTCTACTCTGAATACGTGTGGTTTACAACGGTGCATTGTCACCGAACAAAACGACCAAAGGAAAATAGAAATCCACGCGGTTAACAAGAAAATTAATGGTTTTAAAGTGCATGCTCTCAAATAAACCAGCGCACAAGAGATCGGTGAAAGGTACGGTGACGTGGAACTGTACCGAAGGGCTTTCCCACGCCGCGTCCCAGCACACATTAGTCTTCAGTGAAATGCCAAGGAGTCTTAGGTTAACTGCGCGGAGTGTCGAGCACTTACGCCGGCCTATGTATGGAGTGAGATATTGCGATACGTTAGTTCAAAGTTTACAAGAATGGAGTAGATGATTTTATCTGAGATACAAAAGTGTTAATGGAGTTTATCGTCAACATAACGGATCGATCTCGATTCCATGAATAGACTACGTTAATACCGTATAAGGCAACGTGTTCAATTCATAGCTATCGAAATAAAAGTGGCCTTATTTTTTTTTTAATTATATGAATGAACAACTAAAACAATTAAAGTTTAAAAGGTTGGATACAGTTAAATTACAAGTGAAATGAAAAATATTATAAAAAAGTACACAATCCACTCTATATAAGATAGGCTTTTAATACTGTAAATTCTATAGACCGCCCAGCAATTTCTCAACAGAAAATTATGTCCCGGGTGAAAAAAATGTTGAACAAGGTCCGGTCCCGAGCCGAGCCAAATTAGATCAAAACCGGTCCACTGAACGGCACTTACAATCGCAGAACCCAATTGACCTTTTTTGCCTTTAATATTAAATTCCAACTCACTCATATAACTATATCTAATATTGTATATGTTCATCTTTAGTTCACGAATGAAAGGGAATGGATTCTTGCGGCATCCTATTGCGGGCAGACCCAAATTAATTTAAATAATGTTATATGATAATATTTATTATATGACTTTATTGTCAGTGAATGACTTTATTTTCATAAATAAAACGAATGGCTACCAAACCTAACTTTATTATCAATTGTTGTAATAAACTTGACGTTTCTTTTATGGTGCGTGACATCTGCAGCCTACGATAAATAGATATGTCCAAATCTATCGCAGATACGATGTCACCCTTGAGGCAATGCTAGGGTTCAAAACAACCTTGTGACATGAATAATTACTGTGGCTATTCAAATCACGTTTTTATATACACGCGCTACCCTGGTAAACGTATTGTTTATCTGATATATTGTTGATAAACCTATTGAATGAGTGTAGGCTTTCTCTATGAAAATACCGTCTGTAGATTCATTTGGCGGTTAATAAAATCACGTGCAACTCTCGAGCGGGGCAAGTCGAGCGGCACGCACACGGCGCGCCTCGAACCGGTCTAGCGGGCGCATACTCGAACATATAATAAATACATAGGTGCACAAACAGAACAAACACCGCGGCAACCGTCCGGTCGGCCGCTAGAAACGAGCCCAGTGCCGGAGCCGGGATCAAAGAGAGACGCAGTGCCGTAGGTCGAGAGTAGGGCTGTGGATCGCTACAGATATTGTTTGCTGCCAGGTTCTAATGATCTCTATCTGATGAATCTAGGATTCGTGTCTTTCAACAAGAATAGGCAGGCCTTTTTTGGACGAACATGTAATATGTTAGATACCGTTAACGTTTTTCATCAGATAAAGATGACGTTCAAATGTAAATGTGCAACATAAAAGCCACTATCAATAAAATAATATTAGTTAAACCGCGTGAAAAAAAAATTTACACATACATAAACAGACTTCAAAATTTGGTAATATGCCATTATTAATTTTAGATTTGTATACGTACAATATACATACAAGTATAAGATTTTTGACTATGAATCTTCTACTTCATTTTGATCTTAAGACATCTATTGGTGGATGTTGCTTCCTTTCTTAATCTTATGTAGATATATTTCTGGAGTTTATCACTGGAAATATTTATAAATACATCCACAAGACAAGGTTATCTTTAAACATTGAATAAAACTCCTGTTATTTATTTCAAGCAATGTTGGACAACCCTAGACATGAGTCAACGCCGGTTGGTGCTTCAGTTGTAAATCGTATATTATAATAGTTGTGTGGAAGAATAGAGAAAGTTGTGCTGCTGAGCGCGCTAAATAGTTTTGCGGTTACACTCGTTGGTGCAAGTAAACGCGAACGAGTTTTGCGATGGAGATACGATTAAATGCTTTTACTAATGCTGCAATTACTGGGCTTTAGTATTAAAATGTTTAAATAATAGTAAAAACAAAATTGGTTTCTTAAAATTGTGATATGGTACAAGTTTTCTTTCGCACTTCTTAATGATGCATGGAATGCTGGATAGTAGATGTCTAATGAGAATGGCTTCGTTGACATTCGTTCAACAAAATTCGTGTCGAACATTTTTTTTTGTGTTTATGTACAAGTCGACTTGATCAATGATCAATATTATCATCACGTGATCTATAGCCTAACTGATTAGCGGTGAGGTGATTACAATTGAATTAGTTATGTATAAACATATTTACTAAGACCAACTTTGAAGAAAAGAATACATAAATAAAATACAGCTACAATTTCCAATTCATCAGTTATAATAGACATAACAATACAAAAATGTTTCATTAGGATTGGCTGAATCCACAAATACATAATTCAAAAGGTCCAATCAACAATCATCATAATAAAGTGTGTACAGAAATAGAATGCATTACAGCGATCGCGCGTACGATCAGAGTGTGACGTGTGACATCATTAACGAAACATTTCCACTTGATTATATTAGAGACACGTAGCGTGTGCGCTCTATTGTAACGACGCTCACGTTTTCAGGAGTAGACGTCGTACGGCAAAGAAATGCCAGTACGGCAACTATTGCTTTTACAACGGATTCCATATGCTTCTATCTATGTATTCTAATATGGAGTAATAACGTTTTTCAGATATGAAATGTGTTTCCAATCCGAGCATTTTGCATGCTATAATAATAATAATGAAAACTTTATTTCAGATTAAATTAAACTATATAAAGTGAAAACCATAGAAAAACATAATTATGGTTTCACATTGTTGCGAAATTCTTACCCACCTTTTTTCCAAGAAAAAAATCTTCTATGTTACTTCACAAATATCACATGCATTGTTTAAAATATATTATCAGCTGTATAAATACAAAATGCTAAATCGTGCATATTCATACTATAAGAATATATA
>DWIE01000348.1:0-16309 GCA_018248235.1 Choaspes benjaminii
TATTGTATTTGTGTTGTGTTTTTGTTATTTTATGCAGGTCTTCCTTTATGATTAATTTGAAATCACCGATTTATCTGCAGCAGGTACAAGAGTATTGTGTAACAAATGATTTCATGCATATTTCAAGGCGCCCGTTGTCCTTGAAATTCAAACGCATACATTCGTAATGCTCACATAAATGTTTGAATAGATGTTAAACATGAAATATTTAAATTTTCTATAATGTAAACATTTTATTTAATCTGCACATATCTTTTATTTGAATTGTTTATTTTATTGAAATTATCTGAATTGGTTATAATAATCTAGTTACCTATATATGGAATATATAATATAGTCTAAAATAAATAAAAAGTAGCCAAATAACTGCAGCGTAGGCTACAGGATAAAGTCTATGACTAATGAGTTTTGTAGTTTTTTATACTAAATTTTGTAAGGCTTTTTTCCTGAAACAGAAGCTATAAGTAAGCATAGTATTTGAATCTTACCACTGTCAATGTTTAAGATAAGTATAACTATTCCTGCCTAACTAACTGTCGTCATTTATACGAATCCAATACGAATGTGTTTTTTTTTATTTCTTTCTGATTTGAACAATGAAGACGATTTATTATAAGATTATCTTATTTTGATTTTTATATTTGATTTATCTTATTGTAATTAAAATGAGATTTCATTTCTTATTCTATCCTATTGAGGAAAGAATTTTAAAAGAAAATTCAAACAAGTTGTTCCGAATTTTACATGTCTAAATTCATCGATTAAAACAACTGCTGGAAATCCATTTTAATCGACTTTCAATTCATTGTTTGCATTAATACATAACATAAACAGTTATTTATAAAATCGAGTTCGTTAGATTAACATTTATGACCATTTCATTTAATAATAAAGAAGAATTGTCTGGAATTTACAAAAACTCAATGATATTTAAAAACTGAATTGTATGTTAAACAAAGAATATTATATTAATCTTTCAAAATGTTCTTACTTTACCTGCAGTGCAGAGGTAACGAGGACCGTATATGGGGAATTGAAATTAAAATAAACATCTCCCACAATCGCCGTTGCCTTGAACTCGACAGAGAAGCCTGAATACCAATTACTAAACATAATAAAATGTAGTTGCCGTACCTATGTACTGCTATCGTTCGTATAAAAAGCAGTTACTAAGTGGTTTTTATGCAATGAATTGTTTCAATAACTAATGATATGGTCAGTGTGCGATTGTGGCAAATGATTTTCCTTAAAACTTGAGTCGTGATAATTTGAATGAAAGTTTCCGAGATATTTTTATTCAGATTACCATTTTTTTTGGATTTTTTTTCTTAAAACTTGAGTAGCAGACGAACATACAGTTCAACTGTTAAAAGCTGTTTTAAAGACCCATTATTTTGTGCCAGGTTGGTTTTTCCGGCACTTAATAAGTGAGGCGACCAACTTAGCGCTCAAGAGTAGCAACACACTTGTGATCGAATTCAAACTGATCGACAGGTCTGTATTGATTCAGTTACGGTTGTCATGGGCTGTAGTAGCCATTTAACATCAGATGAACTGCATGCCCGTTTGTTACTCTAGTTTTCATTAAAAAAAAATAATAACAAAACTACTGTGCAACCAACTATTTCATTGTTCATTATTGTTATTGTATCAAAAACCGGCTCAAACGTATGTATGTAAATCGGACCTGTATTTGTTGATGGAGTTCGTTTTCTCGATCGTATTGTTCATGCTCGAGTGGACGAGCTCTACAGCCTTCGGAAGGCAGGATTCATACACACTACATAGCTAAGAAAAATCAGCTTTTAATCAGACTGCTATAGAATTGATTTAATGTAATTATGTCATTTTTATACTATATTTTTATTATTTTATGATATAGAATTGATTTAAGGTAATTATGTCATTTTATACAATATATTTAATCATATGAAAATAAAAATATTTGTTGGAAAGTTTTTCGTTTGTATGAACAAAAATACAATGTCGACTCCATTATTACTAAGTAATGTAGTAAGAAGTTAGGTTTAAGATAAATTAATATGAGACCGTTTCTCAATACATAGTGGGTGGACACTATCTTTTCAGAATACGCAAGTCTAGACATTTTCTAAACCTTCAACTTATTAAACAAACTCAACATCAACTTTATTTATCATTCAAAGTGATAGAACCTATGGTATAGGTTCGCCTGGGTGAGTACCATCATCACACCTATTTCTGATCTGAAACAGCTGTTATGAGTTATGTTGCAGCTTGAAGGGTGTGGCAGCCGGCACATACAGGATACATTAGGCGACCATCATATATCGAATCTACATTTCATAAAAAAAAAATATTAAGTTAATCTTGCCGTAACATGAAATAAAGCTATATGTACAGTATTAAGTGTGCGCGGAACCTAAAACATGTTTGTATGATCACGACCGCCATGCGCGTCGCTATCGACAATATCAGCTGACGGACACGTCACATTGACGTCTAAGCTAACATGGTGGAAAACATGGCCGCCAGTGTATTTACAACGTTATGTATTACTCACAGGCCACAATCCACCATTACCTACTTGTGCGAGCACAATAGAATACCGAAGGTCTTTCGGTGTATTTAAATTTGAATTTGTTTTTATTTTAGTCATTTTTAGTGCTCTTTCATTATTTGACAAATTTAAATTAAATTACATTCGTTTGAAATAAGCGCCTAGTATATAAAATAACAACCTATTCATCTATTCTTAAATATTATTCTTAAATATCTTAGTTCCGCTGTATAATTTTAAACATAAGTTAATCTCCACACTTGACAATCACTCGACACAAACCACAGAAGACTAATTTCTTAAGTAAACGGACTAAGACTGTAATGTCAAGCAAATTTTAAAAGGTAAAATATTTTGTAACTTTAAAAGCTTAATAATCTTGCTTTTAAACTTCAAACATCGCGGATATCGCATATTTTGATTATTTAACTGATTCCAGTTAATCCGGTCCGAAATATCGGTAAAAAAAATTGATGGTGGGTACTCGTTGAACTCAAAATGTTTAATAATCTCATAGTATTTCAATATTAAGCGAATTTCGAAGAAATGCAACGATTAGTCAGAGAATCAAGAGATATACATGACGGTACAAAGTATCCGTAGTAGACACACGGGATAAACATTGTTGCGGGTATATGTAACCAACGGAGACACGTGCTAGCGATGTGATAGACATTAATACATGAATAAGTTGTGCCAAAGCGTGTTACACATCTATACCTCGGGCACGTGTTGACGCGATCCTATGTTTATGAGCAGCTGAAGCCTGTCTCTCTGGTCAACATACGTAAACGGAATTCCGTGGAACCTACTCAGAAATATATTCACTTTTTTACTCAACTAAAAATCAATTTTAATGTAATTATAAGTATTTATTATTGTTATAGTTTTATTACTACATATTTTTTAATAACAATATAATAATTTTAAATTCTTTCAGAAATATCAAAGATGTGTTATAAATGTATTCTTTATTGTTATCAATGGCGGTATAAAAAAACTATTCAAATAGGATAGTATTCTTAATAGGTATTTTTGGAATACTTTACATATCTATTTTTACTGTCTACTTAGGTACAATGTAGTTCGTCAGTAGTACGGTGAGCCCGCATGCCAACGGTGAGTCAAATGTTTGGTATAACCTCACTGATAGCGATGCTGACTAATTTGATGCATGTACGAATCTGTTCGATAACAACTATTTTACGTGTTTGTATATAAATTATAGATATAATAAAAGCGGCACATTTTTTGTAAGCCACGCGGCTTTTTGTACGCCACAATCGGAGCACATTTATATTGCCGAAGAAGTGATATTAAAGTAATAGATTTATTTTCAAGTGTTTATTCTAAAGGAAATTGTACATATTATTACATTTGTTAATTTTGTGACTTTGCCTCGTTCATTCGTTCTAGCTCCAGGAAGCATTCAAAGTTAGATCTCCTGAAATAACTAGGTCAAGGTACCATCTGTTACACGTTTGCGGATTCAACCTACTTCGAACTAGATCACTTATTTAGGTTATAAATGGGTTAAGGACAACACCGTCGTGTTGGTTTCAAGGGTTGTGTAGCTTTCTCTGTATATCCTATCATCTAATATGTAAGTAACTAAGTAAAAGTAACAAGTACGTTCGTTAGTTGCCATTAGGATTCTGATGACGCTTTAGTGGAATGTTCTGATAGCAAGGGTCATATAATATAATACCTATATACGACTGCTTTGCCCGCGGTTCGCTCGCGTCATAGTTGAGTTGGGTTGAGCCTTAGTATGTTGTTTATTAACAGAATGCCGATCTTTATAGCTCTACCTTCAAAAATGACGGATTTTCATACAAACATTGCCTTTGTCACCACTTTAGTGATTTAATTTCCGAGAATCCTTACTTATGCTCACCGACAGTGAAAAGGGAACCGCATGAAAATGAATTTGAATAATAAGATTTAATTTGAATAAAATTAAAAAATGTAAGGCAGTAACTTAACCTATTTATTCGTGCTAAAAATGGGATTGTTGTGTCATTGCAGCAAATATATATATTTTTTTATTAAATATCATTTCGTACCATAAATAACCTTGACTATTAAAGGGTAGTCACGATTGAGAAATATTCCAGATATTCAGTCTCTATTTTCTATAATGCATCAGCGGAAAGTGACCCGTGGGTCAAGTCTTCTATGATAACTGGGCGAATGTGGGTTGAACTGTTCCAGAGTTCAGTTCGTTTCCAGATCCATCCCACGTTAATAATAAGATAATCTTAATAATAGATCATCATTTGTGAAATATTCTCATTTGTGTATATATTCTCATTGCAAACGAAATCAGATATAGTTCCTAATGGAAATGGAATGAAAAAATCGCAATAGATTTTTTCAAGATGTTTGACGAACGAAAATAATAACATTCTTTGTAATTTGTACTCCAAGAAGTTTTGATGAAATTTAGTATACGAGTAAAAATATGTTTTTTAAAAGGACTTGTAAAGCGAATAAATGTTACTCTAAATATTTTTTAATCTAGTATTCATACTGTAAATGTTTGTAAATTTTGAAAATGTTTTATGATCTTGAAAGCTAAAAATTTTGAGAATACGTGTCGGTGAAACATTAAATCTCGTCGTAAATAAAACTACTTCATTTATTTTAACTAAGAACCACTCAACTTTATAACACGCCTCAAATTTAGCTGAGTGTTTTTATCAATTTTAATTCGACACCTTTCCATTGTTTCTATTTTCAATGTACCTGCTATATTGGCATTTTAATTATCCTGGGGAGCAACAATATTGTGAGGGTGTGACTTACTGTAAATAAGGGGTTGCATTTGTGCACATGTATTTTTCCATCGCTTAAAGTTGAATCGTACATTTGCCTACTCGGGCGTTAGGAATAATTTACAAGTTGGTAGAAATATTGTGGAAATTCATTCTTATTCAAGATAATTTAAGTAAGTATAATTAGTGATTTTTATTTTTCGAACTTCTGAAAGCCATTATTAGAAGAAAAGTTATATTCTGATGAGTCCTATGAAACAAATAATTTTCGATATTTCTGTATTCCCATACGAGACACTAACTACATACACAAATATTATTATAAGTACATCATTTTAACACGTTACTAATATAATAAACAGTAATCAAATCTGAAAGCACAGGTATTGTACTTAAATACGCACGAGAATGCAAGATGTCCTTTTTGATTTTGTGTAAATATGCGTCTTTGAGTCACCATTACCTCCTCGCGATACGATCGGCAAAGTAATAAAACTTAAGATGCATTTGATATCAAGGGTTCATGAACTCATTGCTTGCAGGATATATGCACATAATAATAAACGCAAACAACTTTATGGCTACTTCATGTACAAACTAGGTTTTTCCTCCGATATTTGAATAAAGTTACTGCATACATTTAATTTCATTATCCTATTTGTTTCAGCTACAGCTAAAATGATATTAAACAGTCATTAAAAGGGATGAGCTAAAATATTTTGCTTAGAAATTACAAAGATTAAATATTATTTGAATACCTTATTGTTTATAATTGTTAAGATAGATTAAGGCTTTTTGGAAACGTTTACATAATTTAATATGCAGTGTAAATTGAAAGCATGATAGCTTATGCTTGCTGTCTCCTTAATTTACATTCTATGAACGTATTCTATCTAATTTTTCTATACACGTGATCTTTACCTCGATTAGGTTATACAGTTCGATAACGAGTAATTTTTTGCATCTGTCTCTCTCTGTACAAGATATAGCACGTTGGTTTTGCACTACAAAAACAAAAACAATGTAGGCCTGACACAAAGCGATTCCAGACTATGAGAAGCGTGATGCAAATTTCAACAAAACTAAGAATACTCGGCATTGTTAATCAGCCACGTACCCTCACAAGCGCGAACCCTTCGGATTTATACGTGGAGCGAGCATACGTGGACACACAAACACACGCATTTCAATAGGTGGTGTGTTGCGTGTAAGTATAAACCAGACCGAGCGGTGACAACGTTACGTTGGGTATGCGAGCGAATTAAAAATTCATAGGAGCTCTTTAAAGGGTATATTGTTTTCAACATGCACATATGTATACTCAGTAGAACTAATTTAAGTATAAGTAAAATAATATTTGGCTTAAAATTTAGCCCTCATTACTCTAGTACTATTACGTAAAGACTGCCTAGTTTGCCCATTCAGTTGTAGCCAAATATAAAATATGTTTCAACGCAGTATTGTCAATATTCGCGTACGTCCTAATTGGCTTGTTAAAGTCAAAACATTTGGCGGACAATCATTCTATCACAATCCCACTACGTTTGAAACAGCTGTGTGACGACATTTCTATATAATATCTTGTATAATACAATGCATTATATCTATTTTATATATAGGTTAGCATAGAAATGACGAGTGGGAAATTTTCACTGTAGAATAATATACAGTTTACACGCTCAAGCTAAAAGGGCCGGAGCTGCTGCCCCCGTCGCACAGATCACGTGCACGTGTGTGCGGTGTGCATTTGCACATGCGCACGGCCAGGGTCGCGCGGACCTTGACGCGCCTAGCAACAGCGCGCTTTGTTCCTGTTTTAGTCTACAGGTTTTTAAATCAACACTTCGCTGAACGGTTATTGTAAGCTTATTGGTCGGAAATTCGTCAAGTGCCGATTTCGAATGTGAAATGATATATGTACAACGCAATCTTAATGGCAGCTTATGATTTTAAGGTTCTGTAGCAGGTAAAATAAATTGCATATTATTCAAAATTTCTTTACTTATAATAATCCAAAGAATTCAAATTATTTGAAGCGTTCAATTAGTTAAATACAAATTGATGGCTTCGGCTTGTATACTGTATTAGATACCCGTGAAGATGAAATCTGTTGGTAACGTAGCCGATACTCCGTTAGTGCCTGAATGGACTAGACTTGACACCGTAGGTAAGTTAGTTCCGGCGCTTTCCGCTGCACTCGCGCACATTTGCACGGCTCGGCCGTGCGGCGCATGGCAACAACGCCCTCTTCGTTCCACTTCGAATTACTACCGACACTTTTTTGCTGAACTGGTATGCAACATTTATTCGCCCCTCGTATGTCTTTATAGTACATTTGATGTAGCCGGCAGAGTCTGAACAGCAAAGTAATCAGAGCACAAATTTTATCGATATCGTAGCTGACTATCTAAACAGTGTAAAGAATATAAAAATTTCTGAAAAACGTGACAGGACTAACTGCAAATATCAGTTGACATTGTAGTCCAAATAGTTCCGGCATTTTCCGCTGCGCTCGCGCGGCGTGCAGTGCACATCTGCACGGCCATGGCCGCGCGACGCATGGCAACAACTCCATCTTCGCTCCACTCTGCGTTACAACCGACTCTTTATCGCTAAGTCCGAATGCAAATTTTATGCGTCCGTCGTATATTGTGATGGTTGATGCCTTTTGTGATTTGTGTACGTGTTATATTCAGCTTAATATAATTGCGTTCGTTTTTTATGTGTGGTAAATATTTAGTAATCATAATGGTTATCAATTTGAGTTGTTCAATACAATACATATTGATAAGCATAATATACATACTATAATATAAAAGTCAAACGGAAGTCCTATCGGTATTTTACATTGAATCACTATTTTTTTCCACTGCAGCTAGTACATCTTAAAATTATAAACTTGTTCATCGAACAAAATGTAACAAAGACTGTTTGAGTTTGGTATAAAAGTATTTTAAACTTTACAAATAAAACCGGTCCCTTAACAAGTGCGCTTGTGCTAAAATAACCTATATTGTAATGGGAACCGGCACACACCCACAACCCACAATGACTCATTCAGGGACATCGAGATATAGGTAACTGGGTTTTTCTGCAGCGTCCTATACTACCCTGCTATGTCGTGATAACAACTCGCGTTGTACTTGTATTAAGACCACAAGATCCAAGAATATCGGATGTCCACTGTAACCAAGGTCATCTTGTCTCGCTGTTGTGCCAGCGCACACGGTTAGCGTAGCTACTCAAAGCGATTGGAGCGTGTCATCGCATTTTTTTAATGCGGCCTAAGATTATTTTACAACGCTTTTCGTCGTGGCAATATCTACGATATAATTACTACTGTGGCTACCGAATTCTATTTTTGTACGTGGTGTATAAAATAATTATAAATTACGTACTAAACTATTTAGGTACTGTTAGTATCAAACTACGACTCGTTCACTACTTTTATTAATATTATAAGATTTATTTCCTTGGGACCAGTAAAATATAAAATCCAATTTTATTGTGTTTGATCTATTTTCAGTCTGTGGGTTTACCTACAATTGTCAGGTGGTGTCAACTTTTATTTTGTATTGTATAAGAAGTCTGATTGTGTGGTTTATATAGCACGCGATTTAAAGCGCTATCTATCATTCTATGTGGACATACTTTATCGGTAACAATTGCCTCAATTATCCGATGGTGACTCGCGCTTCCATTACTGTTGATCGCACGTAAGCAGACTTCCTTTTTTATTCAGCCTTGTTTATTTACTAATCGCTCTATATTCTTTAAATAAACCGTAACAACATACATGATAGCGCATATTTATTCTTCACAAATGTCTTCGAAGTGTAAAGATAGGCATTATGTAACAATTTAAATATCATATACGTTAGAGGGTATGTCATTACTTTATGTAGTAATAACTGCCATGATCAATTTGTCGGCGTTTCGATGTATTCTGTGAGACAATATTTAAAATATATTTGAAAAAAATTTATACCGAATTCATGTTTGCCAGGATCAAAATCATGCAATAATTATAATTAATTTTGTCTAATGTATAAAATATACTTTTATTATAAACTTAACAATCCCCTTCGCTATGCCAAAGTTCACTCTATAATACTTATTGTTGTAATTATGAATAGAACATCCCAGAACATCTTTAAATAAACCGATATGGCCTACTGTTTTAATTGACACTGACACGTGCCAAAATGTCAGAGGTCAGAACCAAGTACGTGTAGGAAATCAATTCAGCTCTGTATCAACTCAAAGCATCCAGGCTTGCCGGGTTCGCCCTTTGACATTATACGGCGTAGGCGGCGGACCGCGCATGCGCCGGCGCTCTCTAGCAACACCCCCGATCACCCCCTAGGTCTAGCTCCCCAACACCCCCAAGCGTGGGCAGATGACGCAAAGCTCCTGCCATCAGCTAATTCTATTTTTAGGGTATTCCTTCAGAATAAAGAATAAAAATGGTATTGAAATTGGAAAGGTTGATTCGTTTTGGCGGCTGCTTTTATGAGACCCGGCTTAAATACGACCCGATGGTCGTTACTTTGCGTTTATCGTTCAGATGCTCTGTGTTCTTGAATAGAGTACTGTAATAAATACCATGTCTTCGTAATCACTATCGTCATCTTGCCAAATTGCAACCTGTGCCGCTTATGCGTTTAGTAGGAATTTAAAATATTAGTAGGAATGGGACTTTTATGGCATACAGTCGTTTTGTTACTTTATCTGACTAGACATCAATTGTTGGTATCAATTAACATACTTTAAGTAAATACGTTATTTTTCGATTACTTAATAGTTTACCTGAATTATAAGGTTGCCAATAACCGCCCTAGTTCATTTATAACCTTGAACAAATATAATTTATAACCTCTAGACCTGAGTATTTCATACAGAGGCATTGGGTAGAAGTCTCTCTGAGATTGGGGAAGTAGGTATACTGACTTTTCCAACACTTTCACATCAGTGCAATTACCAACTATACTAACATACTTTATAAGCAAAATTGTTACTAACACATACTAACTAATTTATGGATAAATATATGTCCGAAATAAATGATTATTATTATATAATAAAATATATGGCCTCAGTTATGAATTAACTGAAGCAACGTGCAGGTGGTTGGACGGGTAACCGCAAGCATTTTATGTATATGTAGTTATCTTCGTCGCTTCCGTCCTACAAGGCGCATGCTAGCAGTTAACCATGTATGATATTCCGGTGCTAAGTTAAGGCAAGAGCCCTCGGGTGATAATTGGTTATGGCGTCTGCTAACGTCCATTATTGACTGCTTAGATACAACACCGAGCAGCTGTAACAATAACAATAGAATTTTAGAAGAGTCTTAGTATTAACAATTATATTTTTAAACCATGTGACGTAATATTTGCGTAATATTCCTCTTGCTAGAAACAATTATAATGAGTGACACGCATTTGTACTAAATGGATTTATAGACTAATTACTTCACGGCATCGTTCCATCTGCGTTGATTTATGATCTTCAAGATTATTTAGATAACACCGAGAATCCATTAGGTAATTGTTAATAATACATTATAAATAACGGAAGACGATGCTATAGTTTGTTTTAAAATATTATATATTACATCAAGGATATCACAGGACTTATTATAATAAAACGAGACTTTGTTGCAACTTTGTCGCGTCGTCCAGTAGATTTCGATGCTTTGGCCAATTTATACAATATCTTTATACATTACAAACTATGTACGATTCGGGTGTATAAGCCATAACAGGTACAATTTTATTTCTTTTATATTATCTACATTTATTATGCGTCCCATAGGTTTAATGATTTACGTTTAAAAGCGTATGTAAATGTACAGAATGTAAAATTTTCACGTAAAGCAAACATCACATAACTTGGTGTACGCACACAGGGAAACGAGCCTGTGTATAGGTATACCTAGTCGTTCTCAATGTGTAGTTTAGTCAATAGCTGGGTTATGAATAGCGCATACGTCATCGTGAGTCATCCGCAGGGCTCGTTTCATAGACCAAGCCAAACATTCGTCATTTCAGTTTTCCTATATACCTACATGTTTTAAACGCACACACACTTAGAACCTGCAACTGTCATTAAACGCGGCAATGAAACTCGACTTCGACCTGCTACATAATGAGAACGTTACTTCAAATAAAGAAGCCTGCTATTAGCATGAAATATGAAGTATCTACCTATTATTCAACTTGTTATTCACCGGCTTGTAGTACCTATTTCTTTAGCTCTTTCTGCCTTCGTGTAGTCGTAGATATGATTCATTTAACGAGTGCAATGTATTATGTATGTATTAATTATTATAAATTTCTACACATTTATGCATTCCATAAATTTCGTCTTCTGTGTATACGTAGGAAAATATGAACGAGATATAGAGAGACTATATGTATAAACCAAGAATACATAAATTAATAGAACTTTTTTTTATTTCAGGAACTCGAAGCCAGATTATAAGCCAGCCAAGTGAGTTGAAATACAATAAGCGCTAAGTAGTTAGCATCACACGTTTTTTACCTAATGACGTCAGTATGATACATTGAAAGAACTGTTTTTTTACATCTTCAAAGTACATAAACAATACTAACTATACGTGCCGGTTGAGTTATAATCGTCATCCGTCCGCAGATTATATTTAATATTAGTTTAGTTCAACACAATGGTTGCCAAATAATACATATTTTGCTACTACATTTAAAACATTATATCTCATCAGATCTGTACCAATTTATGCGTAATTTAAGCATGAGTATGTACATAATTATATTCAAATATTCATCTTATCAACGTTCCAGCTCTTCAGAATCTTAATAAATAACGCCGTATATGTATGCGTGATATCTACTCGTAGTTCAGTGATAGCGTATTAATATTTGTACGTAATGATATCTAGTATATTTTTATACTATTTACTTAAACTTCCTTTTGTTGTGGATGTCATTTCTTATACATGAATACGACAGGTGGTTTTTATGACAATATATAAAGTTTGATATAATTATAAGGAAATATAATGCCAGGCTTTCACAACAAATAAATTTATCAGAACAACAGATGATAGCACGATGTTCTAATCGTTTGTATAATTACAAGAATTTTGCTATTATGTTTATGACGTTCACATACACGTGGAGGCAAACATAATAACAATATGTATAAGGTCAGAATGCGTCATAAGACTACGCTATGTTCAACAGGTAATATAAAGTAAATTATTGTTATGAAGAAACCCAACAAATACTTAAAAGAAAAATAAATAAATAAAATTTGTTTACTCATAATTTATAAGACATTTCAGTAGGTGATGATAATAGTTGAAAAAAATAGAGAATTCGTTTTGTTATATATATCACTATAGTAGAAATTACTTTCAGGACATATTCATAAAATAAAAACAATTAAGTGGTTGGTCTTCCCCGTCAATTTCCGACCAACGGGTCATTCTATAAATTAAATAACGTATTCTTAAAAATAATAACTAATTGTTTGTAATGAATAACTAGCATATCGCCTAATATTTTATACTCGCCAAATCTTGTTCTATTTACAATTTTACAAAACATATCGGAATAGCTGATACATTACTTTTATACGTCGGATCCATAAGTTTTTTTTAATGTTATCAAGTAGCACACGGGCATGCAGTCTACCCCTCCTGGTAAGTAGCTACTGCAGCCCATGACATATGTAATCAAAGCTGCGGTGCTACCTTTGAGGACGGACATAGATCGAACGCCTCGTGTTCTGCGTATGCTGGCCTATCATCCCTTACATCGAAATATAAATAGGTGTGACGGTGGTACCGACCCAGTCGAACATGAATATGTCGAAATGAATATTTTCTACCACCCTTATATTCCATAATATACAAAAAGTTAAAAACAACCCTAAAGCTTTTGAAGCATACATAAAATGTACAGAAATTACACAAGTTTCTACAATATGAATGCACCCTTGACCTTGTGCGTGCGCTAAATCAGATTGCTCGAATACAATACAATACGTTAACAGCTTTTCTAATTTGAAACTCGCCCTACATTTTACGATGCGTCAGTATAATGCCAAAACGGAGAAGTCGGGCGTATCCCCCCTGCCCCTCTGTACCCTTCCACACGTGCTAACCCAGACCTTGAGACGCACACACGTACAGAATCTTAAGTGCACTTGACGCGGGGCGACGCCCGCTGTACTACTCCCCTATATTCTTGCTCGCATTATTTTTCAGCATTTTTGTTCGTTGGCAATTTTACGACGCAGAAATCCTGTCGCGTTTTGTTTGTGCTCTCAACTTGGATGATGTCAGGTGCTTGTGATTTTTATTAACGTACCTATTTATTTACTTCGCTACAAGTTCATTCGTTGCATTAGGTTTAAAAATACATATTCAATTCCACAAGCAGTTTAAATAATGTTTATATGTCGATAATCTATTCTTTAAATTTGTTTCTAATAATTGTATGCTTACCGCGTAAAAACATCTGTGTCGTACCTGCACATAGCAATCTGTTTAGTAGTTGTCATATTATAAAAAAAATCTTTTGTAAAGATGATCGCAAATCACAATATTATAGCAAAATATAATATTAATATTGTACGTATTATATAATCTCAGGTGTTACTTGTGGTTTTGCTAAGTGCTGGAAAATATCAAACTGCCAGAGTTGTGTTTTTAGTAGTCTAGCATAGAGCAGTGCCATCTGCATTGTGCAAACGAAAGTTAGTACTGCAGAAGCAAGTAACGAGTAAGTTAGTGTCGGAGCCACCCTACAGGTGGCTCTGTACGCCTGTTCGATGTTTGACTCTTAACCGACAGATGACTCTATCGTTCACGTTTTATGGTTTTAGTTTTACTAGCAAAGTTGTATACTGCTAGCTTAAATAAACAGAGGGTTATTTTAACGCTCAGAAATTAATACATTATGCTTTACGTTTACAAAACATATATTTGTGCCGTTATTTAAAAATGAAGACATTAATTTGCACAAATCGATTGAATTTACATCAAATTAACTTCTATTGTACTTGTATTGATTTGTCATTGTTATTGTGTAATGTTGGGATTTTTATAAAGTGCATAAGCATTTATTAAATGAGACATTGTATATAATTATTAAAAATTGACGCCATTTTTATAGATTATTGAGTTTTGTAATAGTTGATTCTAAAAGTTTAAAATTATTACTTTCTAAACACATTTCTAGTTTATGTCCGTAATATGATATTCTATGAACAAAGATCTTTTGAATTAATGAACGAAGTCCAAATAAAAATTTAGTTCTATTGAAACGGTCTCCGCGCACTCTATTTCTAATGATATGGTTAACCATGGATAATTTTCTAATTTAAATTTTAGTTTCAAGAACTTAAATTTCGAGTAATTATTGTTTCTACTGTAAAGCTTATTTTTTATTGTACACCGTACCATTTTAATTTTAATAGGTGAAAATACGCAGTAGCGTAGATATATGAAATGGTAAACATTACGCGATTAAGATATTTTATTCGATCCCAGACTATGATGTACCATAATGTCTACAGATAATTAATGTAATATAATATGATAGGTGTAGTAACAATACAATAGTTTTGCGTTCAAAACAAATTCTGTAAAAACATCACTCAAAGAAAAATGAAGAACGAAGAAAGAGTAGAAGAATGAAAAGAATACAGAAGAAGCTATCGAACGACCGGGTGCCACGCTGTGCTCTCTCGGGATTTGGGGCGAGTGAACACAGCTGGTGGTATCTCAGTTGTTCCCTAGTTACCTACTGCCTTCTGCCACTGGGTACGCGTGGTCCTTTCAAGAGCAAGAAGTTCCGCAAGTTCGCACTTACTGCCAATAGCAAGGTTACTTCTAGTCCTTTAATCGAGTTGTGCTTTTGAGTCCTGTGAAATGTTTTGAATGATGTTACACTAAGGCAACCTCTGATATTGATTTAGTTTTTGCTTTTGATTCGTTTTTTTAAACCAAAGTCAATGTTGATGCAATCATTTCAATTATTCGTTAAGAAAAGCAAACTGACATCTTATTTTTTTTTAATACCTGTGCAAAAAATCATAAGTTATCCTAGGTAAAGGATGAAAGAAATCACGTACAAAACTTTGAATTATTACTTGTAAATTAAAAATAACTTACTAAATGTAATACAATATTTAACACAAGTACCTATATGGAAAGTAGCGACTGAATTGAAAGATTTCGGATTAGGTAAAAATTTACTGTTTTCGCATTATATGTATCCGTAAAAGCATATGACCAACTATGTAAAAAAAAATCGTATTGTAAAAATATATATTTAAATTTTAATGATGGTATATAAAACATCCATTTTAATTGGTGTTAAGCACCCATTATTTCAGTGTAAAGAAAAACTGATTACATATGTTGTAAAATCGTCAAAAAATATTTTTATGAATGTATTTATGTCTACAAATAAATTCATATAGTCTAGTGTGACAAGAAGTACATACATGATTTGTGCTTTGTTTGTACTGTTAAATTTAATGAAATAAAAAAACTGCTAACCAGACTCTATTTTTTTTGTGACTGTTATGTGTGCCTTTCATTACAATAATAGATACCATATCTGCTTAAGGAAATAATTTTACTACGGAATTCTATTAATGAAGAATAACGTTTTTGGGAAATTGTATGAGATTACAAAAGTCAATTCATCTTAAAATTTCATAAACTGAAATAAATGGAGTTTCCTAAATTCAATTTGTATATTTTTTTTAAATAAGTAGTTTCTGTGGAGAAATAAATCATGATTAGGACTAAACCGCAATATGCAAGACCTATAAATTAGAAACCAACTAAGCCCTCAAGAGTAGTGCTCTTGTGACCGATTTCAAACAAACTATAGGTATTTATTGAGTCGGTTACGGTTGTCATGGGCTGCAGTGCACACTTAGCATCAGGACTATATGCTCGTTTGCTACTCAAATTTTAATAAAACAAAAT
>DWIE01000349.1:0-16280 GCA_018248235.1 Choaspes benjaminii
CGTCTCACCGCCGGAAATCAAACCCGCGACCTCACGTTTCGCAAAGCGGCTCATCACCGTCTGCGCCACGGAGGTCGTCAAATATGGTCGTCGTATAATATAAAGGTTTTAATTTAAGAAATAAATATAAAATAACTTACAAAATAATTACAGATAACTCTCTGAATATTGAATGTCTAACTTGTGAATTACCTTTGAATGAGAATAGTGTATTAAGTAATTAGTGTAACACGTCAATTACTGTCATCGTTTAGGTAACATTGCTATCCTAGCGGCCATTGTAAAAACATGGAAATCATATTAGCCTGCCGGCATGTAGTACACCTGATATTAAACCGATTGGCCATGACAACCGTCACCGACTCAACACAGACCCATCGTTCTGTTCGAAGACGCTAACAATGGCGTTGTTACTCTTGAGGACTAAGATGATCTCCTCATGTATCCTGGGCGTGCCGTCTACCACACCCTTCAAGCTGAAACACTATTATTTTATGTAGAAATAAGTGTATTTTTCAGAGTAATAAGAGCAGCAAATGAGCATGCCGTTCATCCGATGTAAAGTGATAATGCAGCCCATGGCACCTTAACCCGCCTTAGACAGCCATTCTCCTGTCCAAGAGCAGCCCCAGGTGCGTTGCTGCCCTTAAAGGCTAAGATGGTTCCCTCGTGTTCCCTGTGCGTACGTGCCACACCCTACACACTGAAATAAGAGTTATTTCCCGGCAGAAATAGGTCTATGACCTCGAATTACATTTCCATAGATAAACTAAACAATTAGCAACTTATTTAAATTATAACGAACGTTTTGTTAAAACTTAAAACAATGTAGTTTTGGGAAACTTGTAATTGATAGTAACAAGTTTAGGCTATTGACAATACGTCACTTCGAACACAACAAAATTAATAGTTAAACGAAACTAAAATGGTTATTTTAATGAAAATTTGAGTAGCAATCGAGCATGCAGTTCACCTGATGTTAAGAGACCACTGCAGCCCATGATAACCGTAACCAACTCAACACAGACCACTAGTAAGTAGTGCATATATGTAATGCATGTATTTTTTTATGTTATGAGCAACCACATGGGCTTGCAATGTACCTGCTGGTAAGTAGCGACTGCATCTCATGACATCTGTAATCACAGATGCGGTATGCTCAAGAGTACTTTAGGACATAGATCGAACGCCTCGTGATCTGCGTAATGCAGCATTACACACATCACACCCTTACACCGAAACACAAGTAGTGCGAAAAGTAGTTTCACAGCACAAATATGTGTGACGGTGGTACCGATCCAGTCGAACATATGTTCGACATGAATATTCATGTTCAACCATTACCACTGTATATATGTAGTGTAGTAGAAAATTTACAGATTTATAAGTAGAGTTATATAGACCCCATATAACATGGAATAAAACAAAACGGAATTCCACAATATCATATTTATTGCGGCAAACGCAAAGTATGTTTTATCGTGAATCGACATTAAGCTTGAAATCACAACTCGTTGTGATAACGCTAATGTATTTCTATAACACTTTGTATAGCCGCTCTAAACAGATAAGCACCTAAATAATGGAAACGGATTCACGCACTACGGAATCCATAACAGTCAAACAATGTCTTTAGTTATTATCATTCCTATTTAAGGTTTTCTAAATACTAGGTTGTCGACCTCCGTGGCGCAGACGGTGATGAGCCGCTTTGAGAAACGTGAGGTCGCGGGTTCGATTCGAATTCAATATCTAATTCGCGACTAGGATCACTAAAGTAATGACGCAGTTGTGACAGTGGAGCAAAAATTGGTTTTAATTTTTTTTAGTATCAATTATATATTAATTCAAAGAAACGCATCATCTTCTTTTAAAATATAGAATAGGCACACGGCGTAGGTTTCGTAACAATAGGGGTAGGTACGTAACCATAATAGATAAACGAGCAATTGTTGTGTATATATACGATGTATACATATAGATATGTATACTTCGAGGATCTTGGAACCGGCTCTAACGATTTTGATAAAATTTATAAATTAAATAAGCTTTTGCTTATTAAATTTTAAATTTTAAAATTATTTATATATGTAAGGGGTAATACCCGAAAAAACGTTTTTTACCACGAAATGAAATATTTAAAAGAAACTTTTTATATCATATCTTAAATCTTTGAAGTACTCACTTAATGCTATTAGTTTCCCTTCTGCGATACGTAACTACGAATTTAGTTATCAAAATAAAAAAAGGCGAGCAAAGCTGGATCGCGCGGATATTTTACTATATTGTAAAGAAAGAACTATTAGAGACAATTGGCCATGTGGCGTTATAGCAAATTGTATTAATAACCTTGTATACATTTCCTCAACTTGCAATGAGGAATATTTCACCATATAAAAACAAACTTCTCTAGAATATATCGACATCTTAGAATTTATATATGAATTTTGCAACTCTAAAGACTGCGTATTTTAAATATGTTAATCTCAGATACTCCTTCAAACCGATTTTCTTTTGTACTAACTAAACAGTTTTTTGTACAAGTATACTATTGTATGTTGTTGTGCTGTGACATAGCTCTTATGAGTTATATGTCAGCTATAAGGGTGTGGCATTCGGCACGCATAAGATACACGGGGCGGCCAACTGAGCTCTCACCAGTAGCAACGCACTTGTGACCGACTTCAAACAGAACGACAATTCTGTACTAAGTCGGCTATGGTTGTCATGAGATGCAATGGACACTTAACATCAGGTGCTGCAGCCCGTTTGCTACTCTGATTTTTATGAAAAAAAAGTGGCGGAAATGTAGCCACTACATATGTCATGAATATCTAAGATTCGGTCAGCATAGAGTATAGACCTGTATTCTAAAATAAGGAATATTTGATTCTGTATTTGAATTTGAATTTAGATTAAGTCAATATGTGCACTACTACTATAAAACCATAGCCACACTTAAAATTATCTATACAACCTTACCTAAATTGTACTTTATTGCGCCTCTAAATTTGAATTACCACTAGAATTGGAGTCAAAACAATTATGTTGGCAACACTGCCTCGGAACAACAGTAACAATTGTTGTTGTGCATTCACAATTCCAATGAGGACACAAAATTCCTCTGTCATTATAAACATCTTTAGTTCTTAGTATGGACTGAAGGTAATGTTCATTTATGTTATGGAATCGAACAAGAGCATGCAAGCAATTCATATTTAGTATCTTGTATTTTGTAAGTTATGAAGTAGCAGAAGAGTATGCCGTCCACCAGGTGGTAAGTGGCGTGCAGTAACCATGACATTTGTAACTACAGATGCAATGAGTAGTACTGAGGTCGAAGATCGAATGTCCCATGGTGGTAGTGGGAACACTACTGTTTCACATCACATATAGGTTTGACGGCGGTACCGTCCCAATCGAACATGAAAGTTCTACCACCAGTAATTTTCTAGAGACGAAACAAATTAGAACATTTGTCTCGCCGCGGGGATCGAACACGCAACCTCACGCTTCACAGACCTCATCACCGCCGCGTCACGGACATCGTCAAGCTCACAGAGTCGCAGATAGACGGGTCCAATCCAGTTGAATCTAAGTCTTAAACCGAGTGTTTTTCCTGTAGATTATTATGTTATGCTAATATTGCAAATTAGAAAAATTGTTAGGCGTTTAGAATACTTTAGAATTTTCATATTCACCGTGAAACTATAACATAAATCCTGGAGAACTAAATACCATAACCAAATAATTTGATGTCATTACTTTCGTCTTGTAAATTAAACAAATAAACATATAAGTGGTAGCTATCTGTTAGTGTTACACTTTGAAATTATTATTAGTTTCAGCGGAGATCACGAGACCATAGCAAATTGTGGTGTTTCATGTAATTTATGTGGCCTATTTACTATTGTATATAATGTAAATGAATGTACTATTCACGTTCTGTTGTGACATATGCTTGTTTATATATGTAGGTTTAAGTTTTGTTTGAAAATGGACGTATGAGAATAACCCAACCTTTTGTAATATGTATTGTAAGTAAATACATTAATCAGATAAGTGATGTTCTCAAGTGGAGCATGATCAGGGGAACACAAAACCGAAATGTTTGTATGAAAAAACTAATGAATGTAGAGGAGATGCAAAGTTTGTCAGGATCGCAGTAAATGGTAATAAACCTTCTCTACCTACCCCACAGGGAAAGAGGCATGTAAATAATCAAATTGGCAATGAAAATGTAGGGTAACAATGTTTCTATTTTATTTATATTTCATGGGGAACACACATCTACACATTGAGTTTGTATGAATATTTTAGCATTGTATATTTTTTAATGCAAATTAAGAGCTGTGAATAGGCATGCAGCTCACTTGGTATTAAACTATATATTTTTTTATTTATACAGAATTCAAAATAAATATCTAAAGAAAATAGTAAATGAGTATACCAGTTTTGTTTACATTTAACTATTTTATCATTGTAATATTTCTATTTTATGCAAAGTCCAGGCTAGTACTATATATATACATATCATATTTAAACATTTCTTTGGTGCTTTATGACTTTAGTTTACTAAATGCATCATGTGACATACAGAATATAAATGTACCCTACATTCATATTGCCTTTATAAGTAACTCATGATGTGGGTACCACCAATCAGATTAAGAAACCATAAAGAAATAAAGAATTCACACAGGAAATACATGAAATTTGGTTAATGTATTTGCTAATATGGTTTTTGAGATTGAATTGGTTGTTATTAGTTAGTATGGACATTGTTTGAAATTAAATAAATTATTATATTAGGTCAACCTACAAAAATATAATATTAATTAACAATAAACTTTTAAATAATTTCACTTTATATAATTGTTTATAAGATTACACATTAATTAGTACTATTTTTGTCTGTTCCAGTACGAAATATATTTTACAACAAAAAATCGGCCAAAGGTTAACAGCTGTAATATAATTGCTCTATTTATGATTGTTTTTATGCTAGAGAATACATTATCTAATACTCAGATACAAATAACGTAAATATTTTAATAAAGTACACACGCAATGTACATCAAATTCGCGTTGGGACAGAAATTCTTAGTACAGGTTCTGCTTAGGATTGCATTTGCCAAAAATACTTTAGTTACTTCAAATTTGCCTAAACAAGTGTGCTAATATAAATATGAAAACACAATTATGTTATCTATATATAAAAGGATAACTGATGGACATATCAATGTACAGACCAAACTACTGGGGCTAGGACCGTGAAAATTGGCATACGGGCTCTTTTTACATGGTAGGCGAGCACCAAGGAAGGATTGTTAAAAATTCAAACTCTAAGGTGGTGAAAAAAGGGATGAAAGTTTGTATGCCGCGAGCGAAGACGTGGGCAATGCACTCGTAATAAATAAATAAATAAATAAATACATAAATAAATAAATAAAAATAAATCGTTTTATAATCTCCTTGCTATGTCCATGTCAAAGGTAACAAAAGTTATTTACAAGTGAAGGTGAAATACAGCAGAAAATACTCGAGTAATAATGCAAAGCAATATACATTATGTTTAATTAAAATATTATTGAATTAGTATCTCAAGTAATCAATTCATAATCATTATGATTCTCACCTGAACATTGCCGAGCGACGCTATTTGTATTTGCTGTATCTGGCCCGACGGCGTGAGCACGTTCGCCACTTGAGGTTGTGCCTGCATCTGCTGCAGCTGCGGTATAATCTGCAGGTGGGGCGCGTGGACCGGCACGTGCACGGTCTGGTACACCGTGTGCCCGTTGGCCACGCTCACCGGCACCTGCACGGGCACCACGCCCATGCCGCCCACCGAGCCCACGCCCACGCCGCCCACCGAGCCCACGCCCACGCCCACGCCGCCGCGGACAGCCACGCCACCGCCTTGTCCCGTGGGGCTGTTAGGTTCCTTGACGTCTTTGGAGGTTCCGTTCTTATTCTCCCCCCCTGCGAGCTGCACGGTGCCCGTACTCGCCACGTTTGCCACGCTCGCCACGTTTGCCACGTTCGCCACACTCGCCACGGGTAGCTGCACGCTCGTGGTGCTAGGGATCGAGATCGCCTGACTCGTTGGAATCTGTATCCCCCCGGGGATTGTCAAGTTCGTTCCCGGTATGATCATCGGCTGATTGCCGAGGGCGGAGAGGGGAATGGAGAGATTTGTACCCGGGAATGTGACGGTGGCCTGTTGCTCTGTTAGGGGAAGGGGGGCGAGCGGAAAAACACAGATTAGTATGAGAACAGTATGAGTTAGAAGCGAGAACGTGCGGTGGTGGTAGTACGCAGCCTGCCGCATAGATGCGTGCTGATTAGAGAAGCGTATGAATGTTAATTATGTTAAAGAATGGTAGAGAGACAGACAGCTGCTGAGATTAAGTAATTGAAGTATTTTTTTTTTAATTTAATTTTATGAACTTGACATAACTTTTCATGAACTTTTATTTCACTTGAAAATGACAATGTTATCTTAGTTACGTAAATCGTTTGAACATAATGGACTATGCTAAGTAATTTAAAATTATTTATAACAATGCTCTCACTCAACACACGAACTATGTGATAGGCTGTACATAATATGTGACGAACAGTATTTTGTCCACATATACTATATTTAACATTAAGATTAAATGAACTATACATTAAAACGTCAGAGTCATCCATGCAGTACTAAACTTCAACATTGAATGACTTTCTAATACAAACATACTATATTAAATATTCATCAACATATCTTCAAAACCTAATAAAGTGAGTAGCAAAGCAAATGAAAAGGAAAAAGTCCTATAGCAATCCCAAAGCAAAGTGAAATTAGTAGGGTCCAAGCTTTATATAACTGACGAGGGAACTCTATGACTATGTACATAGGATGTAAAATGGAATATCGACTCACCAGCAGGTAAATGCATTACGTTCTGCAGGAAGCCCGCAGGGAGCACCGGCGTCCTCACCAACTGACCGTTGACGAGGCTCACTTGACCCATGCCGGAGAAATTCTGCGCGTGCTGCGCGGGGATGAAGAGCGCGTCCTGGCCGTCCACCGTGACGCCCTGCATGGGCGCCACGCCGCCCACGCCGCCCACCAGGCAGCTGCCGTACACGCCGCCAGCTTGATGCTGGAACCAAAACATAACTAAAACTTACTTATCTATCTATTTATCTATTCATATTCAAATTTCTTTATTGTGCAACATATAATTACAAAGGGTTTAAGATACTAAATAATTAAAATAACATGGACGCTACATTCCCATCACATATGGGCATACAACAATATATATGTCAAATTAAATTATAATTCACAGATTAAATATTTGATAACAGATATTTTTCTTGTTTTATATATTTAAAGGAACAAAAGGAACAATTCTTGTATATATGTAAGAGTTCTTGCCCACGACTCCGTCCGCATTTCATATGACATATATGATTTGTGCAATCACGTGTTCTTATTGTATACCAATTTTTATTAAGATCGGTCAAACCGTTACCTGCTTAAAACAGGACATACAGACAGACAAAAAATTTTAAAATAAAAATTGATGAGTCAAAATGACGAATATTCGTCACAAAATTTTACAAAAAAGTTGAGTATATAGACAGTCTTTACAAATTTATTCAATAGTATAGATAACAAAAATAAAAAACAATATGAAAGTACTAGTCATCTAGTAGTACTACTCTTCCCCGCGAGTTCGTCCGCGTATACTTAAAGTTATTTTCAAAATGAAAACTATCGAATCTCCCAAGTTACACCAAGCAAGACACATGTACAACATTTAATTGAAATCTGTTTACTCGCTTTGGGGATACACCCTAAGGTGTGAAAAGGGGATGAAAGTTTGTATGGTGCGAGCGAAGCCGAGGGCAATGCGCCCGTATGTGATATGAGATGAATATTAAAAACCAAGTGTAAGTACAGAAATAACTTAACAATTACCTGTAACAGCTGTGGGTGTATCTGCAACAGTTGCTGCGGCGCATTTTGGTATGTAGCGCCTTCGCCCCCAGAGACCACGCCGCCGCCGAGCAACGACTGCAGTTGCTGCATTGATATCACCTGAGGTTGTTGAACTTGTATGCCATTTGGTACTGTGCTCGCTGCATTCACAATGGCTGCTGATAATTCATTCCCCGATAAACCCTGAGCTCTTAATTGTTGCACCACCGCAGTACTGATGACTCTAAGCTGTGGTTGCTGTTGCTGCAGATACTGTTGTTGTAGCTGCTGTTGTACCGCTGCCAACGTCGCCGCATCGCCTTGCAGCTGTTGTTGAACCAGCTGCGCTTGTTGCACTTGTTGCTGCTGTTGTTGCGCTTGCTGTTGTTGTTGCTGCTGTTGCTGCTGTTGCTGGGCTTGCTGTTGGGCCTGCTGTTGAGCTTGTTGTTGCTGTTGCTGAGCCTGTTGTTGGGCTTGCTGCTGTTGCACTTGCTGCTGCTGTTGTTGCGCCTGTTGCTGTTGCACTTGCTGCTGTTGCGCTTGTTGCTGTTGTTGTGCCTGTTGCTGCTGCGGACCTGAAACGTGACAGATTATTTGGTTTTACAAAAGAGTCTATTAGAGTTCATTTAGTTTTCTATGACTTTTACAGGATTTATATCTGAAACAATCTATACAAATTTAAGTTTGTGAAAATTAGAAAAACAGTTATGCTGTCTACACTTATAAGTAGAATATTTGGAACAGTTACAATAATTCAATGCTCACTAAAATGTTGCTGGTCTTTTTCCTGTTGTTCGGGCCCCATGTTGGCGGCGCCGAGGCGGCTGCAGGTTGCCGCCAAGAGCGCTAGGGGCGACTGAGTGCCGTTCACTTCCTCGTTTATTTCATCAACCACAACCATGATCTTTATATATCGTATCTAATATGATATTAATCTCCAAAAAAACTTTACCAATCTTAGAGTTTAAGTAAATTTGTTTAGTATTTACTGTTTACATATTTTTGACGTTGACAAGACAATTTAAATAATTTTGTACAAGTACAATTTATACAATTGAATGATTTCCGGTAATTTAATAGACAAGCCATTCGATCCTTTCACACCATTTTTATTTGACAGTTTAACAGAACCACTGTGATTCATTAAAAGTTTATTATTCGTCGTGCATTTCTTGGAAAAATAAGAAAAGGGTAAGTTTAACATTTTATAAGAGCTTTATCTATATTTATCCAACTTCTAAAAGTTTCATTGATGTCTTATGTTCTATGTTAGGAAGTTGCTATAATTAGGTCAACACAACAAAGTTTGTTGTGACCACATGGTTTGTATCTAGGAACCGACACGCCTTTTCCTAACAAGTGCCGGGAGTCGGGAGTCGTCGCATGCAAGGCCGCCGCCGCCCTTCGATCCACCCACCTTAGATCGCGTGACTATAATTTTTACAAATTTATTAACTTGCTTACTTTCAGCAAACCTAACACGCTAACTTTCCAGGTGTATTTGAGAAATTCCAAATTGTTAAATTACCACCAAAGGTATTTTTGGCACCGGCGTTCCTTGTAATGGTCATAAGTTACTGTAAAGTGCATCAGGTCTGTTTTAACACTCATGGCTTTGTAAGAAATTACGAGAATAGATTCTAGAACGTCACACATCAAAACATGGTCATTGAGGTAAAATGGGTGGGAAGCTGAACTGGAGGAGGACGCTGGTGCTATTTCGGCAAGGGAGTAGCTCACGACGCGGTCACAACCTCCTGCGTGTGGCCTGGCGGGCCCCACACGGCCGGGGCCGCACTCGCCCCGCCCTCCCCCTGCACCGACCGACACACGAGACCGCTGCCCGCTAGCGTCCAATCTGTTACACAATAACACTGTATCCTTTCACTTTGCACTCATTACCTTTATTATTTTGTCCTCGTTAATGTATTCCACCTGCACTTTCGTGGGCTCAGACGACATTATCTACTTGATACTTGCTAACAATTATTTTTCTTTGTTCACGTACGGAACGCACCATTCTCACGACCGGCCGCCAAACTGCGGCGAGCGAACTGGCGAGAGCCACCGAACTCGTTCGGAAATCTTCGGAGATCCGCCTCCTATCGCGGTCACGATAATTTCAAATTTGTATTATTTTATATCACATTGGCCTTGATCAGGGATTTCACACTAACCTGATATTTTTACAAGCATGTAGTATTAGCCCCTTAAGCCATGTGATCATGTGAAAAGTGTTTTAGCGATAAAAAGTTGGTGTTATAAGTTGGTAACCAGTATTTCTATCTCACTCTTACACAGACAGGTCTTGATTATTGGTAGGCAGCAGCTGCGCCTCTCTTCTCCTCCCCGTCGCGGGTGCGGCGCCGCCGCCCGATAATAATAATTGAAAGTAGGAAGGACGTAATAATGGGTGTATAACCTCGCGCCCGCGGCCTCCTTGGGCGGGCAAAAAATGCACACATGTCGTGTCGCTCGGCGTGCCAGCCGCATCATCTAACGAGACATGGCCTGTAAACAAGCGATAAGGATACTGATTGTTGTTCTCATTGCTCTTTGTTTACAGCCGTCCACCGTACACAGTTACACAGTGGTGCAAAATAAAATAAAGCTGTAAAACTTTGTCGTCATCCACTCGGGTCTCTAGATTGTTATGATTCATTATAACAATTTGCTTGAAAAGTATTTTATAATAAGTCATCAATACTTTACAAGCTCTCTTAATCACTCTTCAAGCCAGTTATATGATTGGCAATGAAGATAGTTTACAATATTGAGTTTTTATTATTTATGATAGCCCTAGGAAAAAATCAACTTCTTGAACCTATGTACTTTTTATTAATAGTGAAGAAAAATATGTATAACATTTTTCTAACCTTCAGTAACCTGTTTGGGAAGCGATTGTTCAGGCTAGATTATTTCATACAGAATACGTGGTATCCGATCGCATTATAAATAGGTCCAGACTGGCTTGGAATGAGAGTGAAAGTCGAGCTACGTTTTGTCAAGCGTCAGCCGCGTTCGCCCCAAGTCCATTATGCACGAATGAGCAGCCGCCCCGAGAGAGCGTGTGTCCCCGGCTTAATTATCTCTATCTGATAAAAAATAATTCCAACCTTATTACCGCGCGTTACAGTACAATTTCCCATACGACTTCTATGTTCAACGTGCAAGTCCAAGTAAACAACGTTCCACTAAGCCTCCAAATCATTCTGAGTCTTATCCAATGGATTTAAAGTTAAAAATAAAAGTAGTGAATTGAACTAGTATAACATTGTTAATTTTGCGTTAACTCTATTATGGGTGTACCTCTGTGTGGTACAGCATGCGGTAGCGGGTGACGTGATAGTGTTTGCTTTGCGTATTCTTAATTAGTCGTTGAGCAGCACTGATGAAATCATCACCGTATTCTTTCCGATCGATCTCTACATCGGAAATTTGTTGAGTACATCACAAATTTGGGACGAATTTATTTTTTCTAGAACCGACAACAGTATATGTGACTGTCATTAATAAATAAATATACTAACTTTTTTATCATTGCAATACAAATATACGTACATACCAACACATATCTACTGCTCTACTTTTTTCTCGATACTCATTTATTTATTTATTCGTATATGCTGTTTGCCAATCCTATTTTATTTTAATATTTGCATCCGCAACCAATCAACAATCGTAATCCGGCCCACTCGACATGACGGATGTGGAGTTGAAACAAGTTTCAGCGCGGGTAATTTTATCCCTAAAAGATTGTAATCAAGATTAATCGCTTCCTCTGATGCCAAGGCGGCCTGCTTCTTGTTGCCCGAGATTGGTAACATTAAGTCGCAAGGGAAAGTCACTGTTACAAAGGTTGCCTTGACAGTGTTGTTGTAGGTTAACGATAAAGGCACGTGCTAAGCACCTGCCTAGTCGGAATCCTCATTTTATACGTTTAAATAGTCATAGTTGCCTAATGTTTTAAAATTATGATCAGAATATCAATAATGACTTCACCGTTGAAACATTGCTTGGCTTCTTGATATGGTACGTTATTTTATAGGAAATCTATAGGGAAAACAATAGAGACTACAATTTGAGGTTGCAACGATCGCTCCTAATCTTAATGTCTGCTTTTGGGCTATAATTCTGCCATGATTTCATCGAATCCAAGGTTTATAGGTATGTAACAGCTTGGTTACGCTTCTGAAGCACGTCATACACAATACTAAGCGGTAAGTCTCATTTCACGAGTATGGAAGATTACTTCATAAAGCATTGAACTGGGTATGCAGTTTAATAAACTCACACTTATTGGGCTATCACCTATGATTACAAAGAGCTAACGATGATGGTGCTTCATCGAGAATCTTAAGTTACGCGAACGGGGTCAAGATGCTGAGCGACGTTACCAGCGAGCCGGAAGACTGCTTGCGAGGTGACGGAAGCGGAAGTGACGGTGGGCGGGCCGAACCGCCCGCGCCACCCGCCCCCCGCCCGACACGCCCTAGCTCTCGAGTCACGCTGCATCTCACTAATTAGCGCATCAATGGTACACACGCCACCTTCGAACATGACTTGTCACCTGCAAACATTCCTCCTTTGACAGCGCCAACCCGTTTTCCTACCCTATCAATAGCCTTACCCGAAAAGATAGACGATGGTCACTTCCCATTGAATCCACCTGTTGAAGGCCTCTTATCTCTATTAACAGAAACACTCAAACGGACAAACTATTATACAACTACTTTCTATATATAGTTATTATAATATCGATATAATTTATAATAGATCGAGATCATTCATAATTGGCGTCTGTGCGGTTAAGTCATAGTAGAATCATTAACATATTCTGAACCTCAAGCGTATTTTTCGATCAATATGTAACAACCACACTTCCGGTAGGATTAGAAAACATGTTTCTTATCCTCTTATCCGAACAGTAATTTATTAATGACCTGAGACTGGACTTATTAATTAAAAATATACTTAAACTACAAAAATTGGTGATTAGATATAAGGTACCTAATTACGTATAATTATAATTAGTAACTTGTCACGAAAATAAAAACGGCTGCCATAAACGTAGCATGTACTAAAAAATGTTTATTGTATAATATCGTATCATAATCGAGACGATTGTTTTATATCGCAAATCCGTTTTTTATACGTAGATACCTACACACATGATTTTGTTCACCGTCAGTTGCTAGATAAAATTTAGCTACCTAAATGTATATTTTATCACATACTGTATAAGTCGCGAATGCTTCGCAAGTGGGTCAGACTTTTCTGTATAAGATACTCGCAAATATGATTGATTTATCCTCTATCAACGGAGGTACGTGGGTAGCTTGTGCAGGTTCACTAAGTCGTGTCAGTAGTAGTGTGACGTCAATTCAAGGCGCCATTAGTCATGATTAAATTGCTGTATTATAAATCACGTTTGTTAATTTATAACATGTGGAATCAAAACTATCAATACAAGTGGTACCATTTATGGTTCGTTAACTTTAGCGTTGCAAAGTTGGTTGGAATTAGCCATCATTAGAAAATATATTTAAATATTACCACTAATCCGCCTTAAATGAGCATATTTTACGTGAACCCAGATTAAAGACGAGCCTTTATTTGTTTGCCTCAAAAACATTTGGTTGTGCAGGGATCGAGGCCGGAATCCCTTTTCATAAGAATAATAATACCACTACCAGCATTTAAACCGATCGGCTTCGGAATTTCACGCCTTTTGTGTTCAGCCGTTTCCGTGCTTAGTAAACAACGTTTATTAGTTACCGTGCAATTACTTATTTCTGTTTGAATAATATGTAGTTTCTGTATTGAAACTCAGATATTAGTTATGTGTCATTTTTAATAATTTATCAGTATTAAGTGATAGTACGTAATTAAGTATTATCAAACTTTACAACGTCATTAAATCTTAATGGCTAATATTTGTTGGGACAAAATATTTACTTAATATATTTTACTCTATCATTTGAGTCGCCATCCATCAATACAATACAACACACACACAACTTTTTAATAGGTGTACCAATCTGCCAAAGTTTATAAAGAGTTTGCTAACATCTGCTAATAATACCTGAATATCTTTGATTTTCTCAAATCTTCGAATATCTGCATATAGTATAGTATAAGTACTATAAGTAGTTGATGTCAAGTCGTTAAAGGGAATTCCAGCGCGGGCTCCACGAGGTAAAACCGGAACAACGACGTTGGTGTGTCACAGGATGGCTATTACACAGGCTTTTTCATGCATTCTACTAAGCAACACTATTATATCAGGTTAGGATTCTCAGCGCTGTAGTCAGTATTCCTTAATGAACATTTTAAAAAGTTTATGAGCTGTTAAGAAGTTAAGTAAGAAATCTTTACTTAAAGTTAAAGTACCTGACTAATCCTTAAGGTTAGTTACGAATCACTAGCGAATTCTAAAAGTAAATATTTTTAAATGTTTGCTAAGGCATCACTTTGATTCTGAGTGCGGCAGGTAGCGAAACTAAACCGACATTTAGATATACATCAGAAGATATGTCAATAATTTGTTAACTGCTTAATGAAAATCGACGCAGATATAATTAAGATAATTTGAGTTAAGGGTCTATGGTTTTATGCTGGATAGGATACACGACTGTGACTAGTCGTGGCTATCAAAAATCAGCGTGTGGCCGTGACTTTTTGCAGCGGATTGATATCATTGGGCATGCGGCGATAGGATCGCTACATGAATATTGATGTATCGATATAATGTGGACACGAAAATCATAAGTTTCCTGCGATTACAGTCGCTGTCGTATGTACCCGGCATGAGGGGATCAAGTTATCGGCTAAAGCTCGGTAGGTACCTAAAGAACTCTATAGTGGGCAAGACGTTCAAAGGAAATTAATAGCGCTTAATCTGAAAGTGGATCATATTTGTAATCTAATTAAAGTATCTATTACTTCTATCAACTCAAATTTTAGTGAAAACAGACTATTGGTTCGCTTTTATAACATCGCTATGATTTGTAGTGCCACCATCGCCACAGGCATGTCGTATGTGATGCTACTCTTGCACATGTTGTGTTACAGTTTGAAGAGTGTGGGTAGTTGAAGTTCTTAAAGAAACCAATTTAGTCCTCGGAAGTATAAAAGCAACTGCTGTTCCGACCTCAAACACAACAACATTCCTGCTTGAAGTCAGTTACAAGTGACATGGGCTGTACAGTTCACTTAACAGTAGATGACCTGCAAGCTTGTTAGCTGCTCCCATTTTCATTTAAAAAAATACTCTACACAGATTTAACTTTGGTTAACATGAATGCAATAAATCTGCCAATTATAACACAAACAAATTTAAATCAAAACTTGTCTAATGCGTATGCAATGTGTGACACACACTGACTATTGTTATTGTCACTGTTGACTGATTTATAAATCAATTATTGTTATAAATATTTACATAGATAGTGATGATGTACTTTCATGGTTAGAAATTTTTTTGACCTTAACTTAATTAATATCATACTTTTTCATGCATCAGGCTTCGCTTGTCTACTATAGGACGCATGTTTTTTCTAAGGGCTTTATGTAATCATACTCGTCCTTGGCTGTATGTGTTGGTGCTCGCAAAAAGGTGTTTCATAAATAATGAGATGCTGTTGTCACCTCCTGGTAGGAACTTTGACCTTTGACGACAGCCGAGCGTATTAGAATATTTTTATTTAAAATTAAATTAAATCTTAAAGATAATACTATCCAGTTTTAGTTTATTATTGTAAAATATAACCATTCACAATGTGACTAAATCACAAACGCGAATAACCAACACGTATCCCGTTAGCCTATAAAATCGCAAAGCAAATCATTCACCGAGTACCCTTACGAGTTTGACCTTCACCTGTATTCAAACGAGGCGTATAAATTGGAAAATTGAGAATAAAAAAGCAGTCGAACGATTACAGAGTTCAAAGATCATTGACACCCTCGAGACGTCAATGCGTTCACCCTCTCGAGCCGAATTAAAAAATTCATAAACACGCGGTAGACGCGCCCACCCACCGCCCGCCCGCGACGTCGCGCGGGGGCGTAACCGCCGCCCTATGCCGCGTGACCTGTGTAACATTGCAACTTTTTCCCACCAATTTCAAATGCACTCGCCGTTCGTAACTTTAGCTTTAACACAATTCGAATTTTTATTATGATTTTTTTTTAATTTTATTTTGAGAAATTATAACAAATACTTAGTGTCAAAAATTTGGTGGCATTTATTTAATTGTTTTTTTAATTAAAAGATGTACTAAACATTTTATAACTTGCCCCA
>DWIE01000350.1:0-16275 GCA_018248235.1 Choaspes benjaminii
CCAAGACTGCTTGGGCGGTGGCAAGAAGAAGGCGGAGGCTGCGGCGGACAATTTGAAACTGATACTGCCCACTGTAGAGTCACGTGGCATTGTAACGCATATCCCCATGCCGGGGCATCCGGTAGGCGATTCGCTTAAAGAAGAAACGATATTGAACATTAAAATTATTAGCGACGCTATAGCAGAACACGATGTCGTATTCCTCTTATTGGACACCAGAGAAGCGAGGTGGCTGCCTACATTAATAGCGGCGCATTTGGGAAAGATAGTCATAAACGCAGCATTGGGCTTCGACAGCTACCTGGTGATACGTCATGGGATTGGCCTCTCTGACCACCAGGAGTCGAAGACGTTCCTCCCCGGGGGACAGCTGGGCTGCTACTTCTGCAATGACGTCACCGCACCAGGGAATTCGATCAGGGACCGGACATTAGACCAGCAATGTACTGTGACGCGGCCCGGCGTTGCTGCAATAGCCGGCGCTCTCGCGGTAGAAGTCCTTGTCGGTTTGTTACAGCATCCCCTAAAGGTGGAAGCTCCAGCTATATACAACATGAATCAAGACATCGATAGTGACCCTCAACTCCAAGGGGTATTGGGACCCATACCGCATTCCATAAGAGGTTTCCTACATTCCTACCAAACTGTCATTCCCACTTGCGCAAAGTTCAAGCAGTGTATAGCGTGCTCAGACGTTATTATAAACGCGTATAGACAAGATGGAATTGAGTTTTTGTTGAAAGTTCTCAACAGCGGTTCGTACTTAGAAGAAGTGACTGGCTTGGTGGAGTTGCATTTAGCAGCCGAAATGACAGATATACTCACTTTTTCTGATGAAGACGATAGTCACGATTCAAGTTCTTAGATCTGCGACTATAATCGACTCATTCCGTACGTATTTCGTAATATTATTAAAGCGAAACTTTAAGAGGATGGATGGGTGTTTGTTACTGCTACACGCTAAAAACTACTGGGCCGATTTTGATGAAACTACAATGTAATAGCTTATGCTTCAGAATAGCACATAGGCTATATATACAAGGATATTTTGTTAATTGGCGGATGTATTGAAGAAATCGAGTGCGAAAGCTTTTAATTAAATAATGTTCTTATTAATATATACAAGTGGTGAATAACCAAATGAAATATAATTAATATGTTATATAATAACATTTTTTGTGAATTAAACGTTTTATATTCATAACATATGCTACTATATCTATAAGAAACAATTTGCATTTCATGATCTTTCTTTAAATTCATTGATAACTCTTTTCGAGCTTTATCAGCTAATGTTGAACATGTAAGTTATTTTAGTCGATGTACCTGTGTACTTTAAATAAAATAAATAAAATTTAATGAAAGTTTTTTATTACAACACCCATATACTAAAGGCAATGGAGGTAAATATATATATATATCTATATATCTTCCTGTGAGATTACAAATTGCAATTTTTTTTTGTTCAGATATATAGTTAGAATCAGATGGAAATTAATATAGAAACAGAATGGCGGCAAATTTATTATTCTACTAATATGAAATTCCAAGCTACTAAAATATATTTCAAGTAAAAATAGGACCAACAGGCCGACTGCTCACCTGATGGCAAGTGATTACCGTCGCCTATGAACATTTGCAACACCAAGGGAGGTGCCAACGCGTTGCCGGCCTCGAAGGACTCTAGTACATATCAATAAAAAAACATTAAATTCTAGGTACTATTTAATTAAACCATTACACAAAACAACTAAGGGTTCATTGTCATGTTAATGCTTGGTAGCGGGAAGTGTTTCGGGTGCTGTATCAGCTTGACGGGCTTGGGCGGTTTGATCTTCCTGCCGTGGCGGCCGTCCTTGCGCTTCCACAGCCCCGAGCGCGGCCGGTTGCCGAGCCACCGGTTGCGCTGCGGGGACCCTATGTGGGTGTCCCCGTGGAGGATGTTGGACAAACGACCCACAACAGCCATGCAGTGCTGATCAAAGCTAAACAACCTTTTGGAAGGCATTTGCACAACAATGCGATCATCTTGTCTCCTTAGTATCGTGCCGCAAGTTCCAGCCGCATGGATGTAAAGACCACCTTGACCAGGCTCTTTCTCTATACAATGAACCACAGTGCCAGTTGGGAGCGCCCCCAGTACATATGCATCACCTTCATTTGCTCTGACCGGTATTCTTGGTAGGTAGCGGGATGTTTTAATAATATCACCGGCCTTCATATTCTCTGTAGCTAAAATGTACTTCAGTTTGTCTCCAACCGCAACCAGCGCAATGTCTGCTGTTCTACAGCCATCTTCCATCACCTGAATAACTTTTTCTTCTTGGGGTGGCCCCTCAGTAGGTCCGTCTCTTAACCAATCAATCCAGTGATACTTATGTTTGATTCCTCCACCAATGCCCTTGGCCACCACACGACCTGTTTCAGGGTCCCTGCCAGCAAGATTAGTTACATTTAAAGGCTTAACTGTGTACTCTTTAGGGAAATGAACGATTCGCCTGTAACTTTTACCGAAACCAGGCTTAGGTTTTATTATATTGGGTTTGCTCGCAAAGTTGATTACTCCAGTTTGTATAGCTCTTCTCCCAACTATCGTCGGCGTTATAGCTAAACTCGCGAATAGCCTATTTAAGGCCATTTTTATACTTATTTCCGAAATATTCTTATATCTCTAATTGTTAGAATAACCCCTTAAATATAACATAACCTACAACGAAGGTACACTTATGTCACTGTCAAAGTCTGAGTATTTAAAAAAATAATTGAAGTATGGATTACTACGTTATGAAAGTGATTCGGTATGTAAGTCATATTGAAGAAGAAGAAGAAGTCAACCCTCAAATCGGATTCTATACATCGCTAATATATGAGGCGTTATTATTTCTAATTTTTCTCTGCACCTTATTTTTCAAATTTTGTTGATAACTAAAATACTGGAAAAAAATGTATTTGTGCTATTTTGCAAGCATTTTTTATATTTTGAGTATATTTGAGACAGTTATCACAATATTTATTTGGCAAGTTAAACTTTTCACATGATCTGGCTGTACAGAAATAATCTTAGCCTGTTTACCAATTTTAGAAAACGAGGTATAAAACGACCTCTAGCGGCAATTTTCTGATAAAAATATATCGTGAATGTGGCGTGTGTTGTTTGGAATATCGTGAGTCGTAAATAAAAATGCATTGAATGAACTGGTATTTGTAGATAAAAGTGATCTTCATGTGTGTTAAAACAGTATTCTATCAAGGAGCCTTCTGTAAATAACAATATTTGAACGCAAAAAGTGATTTACTTTTGGTATTTTGTCATATGTTGCACGCCTGCCTTGGGGTCTTGATGAGGACAAAAAAATAATCAGTAATTCCGATGTTAAATTGATAATGCAGTAAGTTTTGTGTTGCTATTACTTATTTTTACCGACAATAGTTGGACACAATGTAAAAATTAGCGTCTGTTCATAGCATTTTATGCATTAATAATGTGCAGGTTACTAATGTTTCGCTTCATAATATCTACGGCTTTTGCTGTAGATCGTAATCATTCGCGAACGAGTATTAATAACAAACGATTAATAAATTTGTGTCTTTGGCCGTTGCGAGTCCGCGGTATGCCTTTGTGGTGTTATTATAATGATATATTTTTTGTTACAGAAATAGACACAAGCAGTCTTCCGGTACGTTACTGCGCTTTCTCGTGACAATGCGGTGCCTTATGTGTGAATGCATTTTCTAAATTAATTCATTTAGCACAAGTCATGATGGTCATTAGAGCAGAAGAAGAATAGAATCATAATGAGTCACAATCTGGCTGGAATGCCCTCTTACAGGCTACCTGGCCCAGGATTAGGGCCTCCAGATTTTAAGCCGCCCATGGACACCCCAACACCTCCAGCTCCAGCCCCTAGTAATCCAAAGAAGAGAAGAAAAACATCAAATGCCAATAATGCCTTAACTCCACAGCCCCCTCCTACTGCTCAAGACTTACTGCCTCCGCCATTAACTGGATATGGTGATACTATCGTTGCTTCCAACCCCTTTGATGATTCCCCATCTACAGTGTCACACAATGGTCCCATGATGAGTCAAAACGGACCAATGATGAGCCAGAATGGTCCAATGGGAATGATGGGCCCAATGCATGGTATGGGTGGACCCCCTATGAGACACATGAGCCCTTTACCACATAATATGAGCCCTATGAACCAACAAATGCCACCCAGGGGAGGAATTAGTCCGATGGGTAATATGAGCCCGATGGGTCATATGGGTGGAATGTCACCCATGGGTGGACCGAACATGGGTATGAGCAATCACAGTATAGGTCCAGGAATGGGTCCTACATCTAGATCTATGGGAAGTCCCATGAGTCCAATGAATTCTATGCCTATGGGATCACCAATGTCGTCAGGGCCGATGGGTAGCCCTATGAATATGGGGTCAATGGCTGGCAGTCACATGAGCAACAGTCCAATGGGGCCTCCTATGCACAGTCCACTTGGAGCAGGATCAATGAACGGACCTATGAATGGTCCAATGGGAGGGGGAGGTCCAGGTATGAATGTTCCCCGTATGAATGGTCCAATGGGTCCAAGTTGTTCAAATGGCTCGATGGGCCCCAGTAGTTCTATTATGTCACCAAGTCCGATGCAGAGTGGTGGGATGGGCCCTGGACATTGTGGTCCAATGAGGCATGGCAGTCCTATGGGTTCAGGTATTGGGAGTGGTCCAATGGGTGGGAATGGCCCAATGACTTCTATGGGCCCTGGTCCTCCATATTCGGGAGGACATATGGGGCATGGCGGACCTATGGGCATGGGAGGGAGTGGATCAATGGGGATGGGGCCAGGGCCAGGTAATATGGGAAATTGTGGGCCTTTAGCTGGAATGAGTGGAATGGCAATGGGAGGACCGGGAGGGCAAGGAGTTGGACCTATGGGACAGGGAATGGGGATGTTTGGACCTAAACCGATGCCAGTCAGCGCAGGAAAAGTGTACCCACCTGACCAACCGATGGTGTTCAACCCACAGAACCCAAATGCTCCACCCATCTACCCGTGTGGAGTGTGTCACAAGGAGGTCCATGACAATGATCAGGCGATCCTGTGCGAGTCTGGTTGCAACTTTTGGTTTCATAGGGGGTGTACTGGTTTGACGGAGCCAGCGTTTCAGTTGCTGACTGCCGAGGTGTATGCCGAGTGGGTTTGTGACAAGTGCCTACATTCTAAAAACATCCCTCTCGTTAAGTTCAAGCCATAGCGTCACGCGGTGCCTTCCCCCGGCCCATGCCGTACGAACTGCTCATAGCTACTTTCATCACAAGTATTTATTTCACCAAGACTCATGGACCATCAGATTGATGTTAGTTATTTATTAAATTTTGATTTCGATTGGCCGAACGCGGAAAGGATCTCATGGGTTGCATTATTGATGAGCCACGTCTACTTGGGCCAAATTATATAATACAATTATGCATACTGATTTGTACAACATGCATATATAACATTGTTATTTGTTGAACTGTAAAATCTATTAAAAAACAGGACCACAGAGTTATAAAGAATTGTTCGATATATCTATGATGTCAATTAAACAATATATTTTAACATTGTAATAACTTTAATAAAGTACACAATGTTAAATATACGTTGACAGCCTTGTATGGCTTCTTTATTCAATATATTCTAGTTTGGCTCAAGTAATATTCATAGAAATGCAGTTAAAAAGCAGACAGTCAATACTAGTTTCGTTGTTATTGTCATAATTAATTTATTTTAGACCAACGGACTTGTTCCGTGTTGGTCAACAGTTACTAAGGGATTTCAATTTTCAATGACGTAGGTAAGGTTAGATATGATTATGGAATGTTGATCGAAAATTTATAATGTTAGAATATGTTTCTGTGTTAATGAAATGTTAATAGATAAATTTAATTCTGTAATTGTGCATTTCGCATATCCATTAAAGCAATTTTATGTGCTCCTTGTGGTGTTTACACCGTTGTTGTTGTAAACATAATGTCATGAAACTGATATAAGCAATATGATGGCCCGAAATATTCGAAGCCTACTACGCGTGTCGCTTTATTGTCTGTGCATATGTAAATATGTTTTAGAGTAGATTTAAGTCTAAACTTCCGCCTTATAATAATTGTGACCTACGTGTATATTCAAATTATGATTTGAATGCTAAATGTAACGTTGTTAGGCCCTTTTACACTGCCAGCGATCGCGTCACGGCTGTTTTATAGTCGACCACTCGTGACTGCGTCGGATAGCGTAATTTTTCAAAATAGTTGTATATTATGACAAAATAAGCAATAATATTAACGAGAAAGGAAGGGAAGAGCTGATTGGTCGCTATAAATATATATTTGAAGACCAATAGAACGCACAAACTATATTGTATTTGCCTAATAAATAGTTGTTTCTGTTAGCCACGAGGCTTGAAGAGTATAATAATTGTGTTATAAAAATACATAATCGTAATACAATGTTTGTTAAAATATCAAATGAGCCAAAGTATATTTTCTGTGTAAAAGGGCCATTGAAGGCGTACACGCAACAAGCTTTACGAATGGCGACACTTTGAGAGCAATTAATGCTTCATACGACCATAAAGCACTGCTACTATTTTATTGTAAGGCGCGCGTTTTAAATGCAGTGCAAAGAGATCATCGGATTCGCTTCGAATCGATAATAATGTACTTATTATTTGGTGCCCTAGTTTGCATGTAATGATATACAATTTATCTTTACGTAAGTAAAATGTAAATAATGATGAATCCATACGCTTTGTTAACTATAAGACGAATGTGTTTGTCAATTTTTTTAACTTGATCATTTTTGTAGGTGACGTAAGTTTGTAAATAAATATATTATAGCTTTTAGATTGATGAGATTATATAATGTGATGATGTGGCTCCATTTTGTTATCGTCTTGTGGCCCGACTTGTGGCGTACACCAGCAACTGAAGCACTTGTTTTTTTAACTATGAACACGCTATTGGAGCCAATCGCATACTAATTATATAATGAGTCGTGTCCTTGAAGTCATAAATATATTAATTTGTGAATAATTGAATTATTTTACATAGATGATACGAAAGTACCGTCTACGCGGTCAATCGCACAAACTTATATATTTACATTGATGTTGGGTCTATGTACTTCGTTATTTTTTAAATAAGGAATGGCGTTAATAACAACAGCTATATTTAATACGCAAATTTATATCTGACACGCATAAATTTACCATTTTACTTGTATGGGCTAGTTTATACATTTTTTGTTTGTTACCGTCCAGTTCATGTTTGAAATGTAACGTTTGTTTTAGAACAAATCCAATGGAGTTAGATTAGTTTTTTTTTTATATCGTTTTATGTATTCCTCATTTTGTTTTCCCTGATTTATTTCCAGTACTTAAACTCTGTTTTGTATAAGAAAATCTTAAATTAACCGCAAAAAGTGATTTAAAACGAGAAACATAATTACTTAAACCGTGATTCCTCATTTTATTATTTTATATTGAGATTTTAAACTTAAACAACTTGTGCGCAAGGAAATTGACTGACCCATAACGGGTGAAATCTTTCTTCTGTAGCTTGAAATTTTTTTTATTTATAAAATTGACCAGCCATGACATTTTTATAAGACAACTTAAAATGTAATTGTAATATATCGAAAATATATTATAACAATTGTACAATACATCAAGTTTTATGTTTTTAAAAGATTTCAAGTTTCAGTGTTTACAAGTATATTGTGTCTTATTTTGCTTATTATTTTTTTTCTATTAAGTTGTGAAATTTGTGTATAACATGTGGTGTGTTGCATGTCCATATCATGTGCGTTTATTCTTAAAAAAAATAGCCGTAGCAGTCACGGCAGTGATTTAATGTACATACTATATTATTTGGTTGGCCCCATGTGCCTTTCTTCTTTCTGTACTTTACACGTTACTCATGGTGAGTTATATGTGTAGTCCGTAGAGGTTTCTGAATGAGGAGCATATTGAAATGCACGCGGACGATAACACAAGCAATAAAGCTACTGTTTTTTATATAAGACTTCTACATAATCTTCTATGTTTATTGTACTTCTATAAGGGTCTATTATTTCTTGTGAAATTTCCGGAATCGTTTTTGTATGGGATTTTAGTACATATTGTTTTCGGGATATCGCTCAGAATTATTGGCAGGAAACTATACATTATAAATTTACAAATATTTCTTGTTATATGGAGACCTGACAAAGACATAGTAGAATGAATACAATTAATATTAATATAGAACTATAGATTATAAGGTTATCTTACATACAGTCAACAGATATACCAACTTTACAATTTCACATGTAAAATTTTAAGAGACTGAAAATATTTTATATCTAACACGAAAATGTTATGATTGTCACCTTCTTGGTGAATGTTGAATCTTCCCTCAAAGTCCAAAAGTACCAATTTACATTTGACGGTAATAAGAAACAGTTAAGTAATATTTTGTTATCAAATCTGGTAATCAGATTTTATTTTTATACCGCAGACTATTTTTTAGGAAATACAGATTTGTATAATTAAAAAAATCTGTAGCGACATCGTTTCGCGTGATGGTACCTGGTTCTATTGTTGTTATTTATATCTAAATAAAAAATATAGTGATTTACAACTTGATAGTCTATTAATTCAAACATTAAGAAGTTATTACATAATATTGATCGGCAATAGAGAGGGCCCAACGTCGCGAAGACTTGCCTCTGATAGTTAAATCACTGTAGAGACTGCCTCGGTCGTCATATCGACACCTGCAAGGAAAAACATTGTAACTCAGTTTTTAGCCAAAATAAATTACAAACATATTCATTTAGTATTGTTGAAATTGGATCCTGGTTTGTCTTTTATCAAAGTTAGCTTAATTTTTTTTAAATATCTTGATACGCTCTTTTGTTACGCGCCTAAAAATGATACCATATTTTTCCCTGCCGGTGTCGTTGTGGCATCGGGACATATTGTCATGTATCTACTTATCGCTTAAGAACTTGGAGTTAAGAGATTTTTTTAAATGTTTTGTAAATATATTTAAACCGAAATAATTGCTAAACGATTGTACAGTTATAATAAATTAGAAAATTGTGTAGGGTACGCGGCCATGAATGTAATAATAGCTAATGTGTAAGAACATCACATTTTAATCAGCGAGACCGTTGCTATGTATGTACATTTCACCTGTTACTTACGTCTTACATTACAAGCAACTGTTGTGAATGATATAATGTTGTATGTAATTCATAAATTGTTTTATGGATTCAGATAGAGCTGCATCAGTGGTCTTAAAATTTGTGCATAGTTTATTTTGTATTATGTGAATAATAACAAGCAATAATAAAATTGTTATTGAGGATTTTTTATTTACTTTCCCACTATTTACTTCAATTACTGCAACATCTCATCAACACTGCAACTTTTGCAGCATGAGATATTATCTCGGGTCTGTGACTACTATTGTAAAGTAAAAGCGAACCAAAAAATATCGTCAGATACTTGTAACAGCATGCTCATCTATCTTTTTGGTGTTACCCAAAATTCCTAATAACTTTTTAATTAATTAATTACTCCTAAAACTACAATCTTTCTCTGGAAATTGAAATAGCATGCGGGTATGCAATCCAGTTGGTATTAACATGCTTCAAATAAATCTATAGTCCGAGGTCGGTCACAGCCGTGTTACTTTTGAGTGCTCCGCTGGTCGTCTCATGCATAATGTGCGTATTTGCACACACATTTCAAAGTAAACTTTTCACAAACAAGAGCTGTTTTACTGCAGTAATATACTTAATCCAATTTCGTCTAGTAGAGTGCCTTCCGTTGCATCCAATTATGAGGGAATCATATCAGACCAGCTACAATAGCAATGGAAATGTCATGTTTTAGACACTTTAGAAGATTAGTTAAAGATTGTCATCAATTTGGTTTCCTTGTGAAGACTAGACTTGTAGTTAGCGCCAGTTTATTATAATAAAAAAAAATCAAAAGGATATAAATTATAAAACCAGTATCTATGTCCAGTATGTATATTATGGCATATAATATAATTATTTTAAACTATCTAAACAAGCTTTTATGAAAACTTATAATAAACAATTGCACCACAGCAAATAAGTCTTAACAATAAAATAATATTTATTTAAAAGTACCTACTTAATCCGCCATTCCAAAATGTCAGGTCACGAGAACAAAAACTCTAAGTGCAAATCTGAATTTTATTTTTCTTATTTACCCTACACCCAAGGTTTTACGATTACTATCGTATAACTACAGATAAAAATCTTCCATTCCATTCCATTCCGGACCAACTAAGTATTTTTTCTAATTTGTCACTTAGACCATTTTTGCTCTCACGGTTTGACGCGCGTACATCCATGCGTAAAACTGCTTTCAAATTGACATAGTGCACGAATCCGTAGCGTTTAATCGCGCGTGATGGGACAATATCACACGATAGCGGTTTAGAAAGTTTTTTTTGTATACTATAGCTGAAAATGCACTGCATCGTTGCCTGCCGTCTTAATTACCTACGAGGTAATATATTTGTTCTATTTCTTTTCTTTAATCAATTGTAGCATTATCTATCTATGGTTTATATGTTATCTCAAATAAAATTACGTAAACGGAATAAAGTTGTTTGACTAAAGCTGGGTATAGTTATATACATATATTTCAATGCATCATTTGTTATGCGCCTACCCACATTGTGTTCACAACCTATTATTAAATTATCGCATAGACTGCACCTTTGAATTGTACAAGTAAATATTTTTATTTTTAATATCATAAGGGACATTTATAATAAAAAAGTAAAGGTAATATTATTACTTACATGGTTGATTAGTCATGTCATGTTTGTGCAATATAAAAGTAAAGTAGGTAATTATATGAAACAGAACTTGATTATTTGTACTGTATTATTTATTGTGTTGTTAAGTCCAGATGCAAAATTTGCGGCAAACTTGTCCTTAATATTGTCAGAGCCGTCGAACGCTTACGCGTAGAAGTTTCTAGATCGTTCCTTACGGAAATATCAACCTCCCGAATGTTCTCATCGGTTCTTCTTGAACGTGACCGCCTTGTTCGTTTAATATTCGTTTTCGATCCCATTTGTTAGAACTTCTTGACCCAAGTCTTGATTCAATTAACACTTGGACACTCAATTATGCTGCGTAATCCGTATTCAATTCTAAATGTGCGTCATGTAGTAACGTAGGAATCGTATTTTTTTTGTAAAATTGTTTTACACAAAAAGCACGTTGTTGTCCCGTGAAACGCTTCATCGTGACCAAAACTGCATAACGCAACGTGCAATTTCCCGCTACCCGCACGCAACACCCTCTAACAGTGTTGCTATTTGCAAATCAATTTTCGCCCACCTGTATAATTAATTTTTATCGCCTACAATATGATTGTGCCTTAGTTACCTTAAAATACGGAATGACATTTATATAAGTAATTGATTTTAAATGAATATAACCTTGACTGAAATACGTCTTTTAAACAGATTTAAAAAAGGAGGAGGTTCAGAGTTCGTTGTATTTTTTATGTGTATGTTCCCCGATTACATAAACACGACTGCAACAACTTAAAAATAATTTTATTTATTTGTAAGGACGTATGTGACTCCCTATGTGATTTTATTGTCAACAGTTGAGGATATGGTCTTGGTGAAATCGTGCGAAATCTTAAAATATTGTAGTCACACATCTATAGCGATTTGAGTATTTTTTACAGTTACTCGTGTGTTCGTTTTAGGGAAGCATAATTTGATATGGAACTGATGACCACAGATGTGGTCTACTCGATAATAGCTAAGAGATATACTCGATAATAAGTATTTTTCCGGTTACTATTCAATTACTTTAATATCATTTAATAAGCTTCCCAGTAATTTATGCTCGTCACAATGCATATGGCGAAGTGAAGCTGATATGAAAGCGGTTTTATTACATTTGAAAATAATTAATTATAACTATTGCACAAAGAGATCATGTTATGTCGCTGTGAAAAGGACCTTAAAAATAGGACACTTGGGAAGTAGAACAGATATATGCATGTAACTTGGTAACAATAATTAGTACATACTGGATTTAAGTTTGGCGGACAACGTAGCAATACAAGACATTTTAGTAACCGATATAATTAATGTAACTAAAGTTAAACATGTAAGTAATAGAATTAAGTCCTATATTCCAACTCAGTCGCCTCTACATGATATGAATAACTGTAAGTATTTTTGTACTTTCTAATAAAATTTGACAGTCGTTTAGGTAGGAATTTTTTAAAATAATATCACAAACTTGATGTCATACAATACTATAAGTAATTAGTTGACATATAACAAAATATATAAGATTATTAACATGTCCTGAATAATCTTATTTCATATGAGTTATAACTATACAAGACAGAACATGTTCCTGGTAATTATTATTATACTGTAATTATTTCGTTTATATTTTTATCAGTCTGACCAGTAAGAAATACTGTTTATTGGGTAACAGATGATCTTATGGCAGCTATCTTACTATAAATGTAAATATACACCTATGCCTATCAACAATACAACAACATAGCTCGGATACAAAAAAAATGCAGATCACGAAATCAATAACAGTTGTTTTCAAGAAAGTAACTAATTGTGTTTGAATGACAATTGTTATCTATTTACAAATACGCAAATTTATTCAAATATCCTCATAAAAATCCATGTTTCAGTATTGTTTTGCTTACATTATCTCTAAACATTATTATCTTACACCATAATCGTTTTTTTAATAGGACTCAAAGACTATGCAATAAAGAAGCATATGGGATTTTGTTGAATATCTAGTAAAAATAGTAATTTATTGCCATTATCCATCCCATTACATATTTTTCTGAGGTTATCATCTGCAAAATTCATTTAATGATAACACACTTACAACAAACATTTTTTACTACAAGGAACTATAATTTCAAATATTGTAATAATTACATTGGTATTGTCATTAGCTACATAATATAATTAACACCTCTTAAGCAATTTGTAATCGAGAAACTCTGCATAAAAAATTATGATTTAAAAATGTGTGAATTCCAACTGAAGAAACTCAAAAAAAACATCATTTCTAGTAAATTTGGTCTTTCGAGCTGATTGCTTTAAAATGTATCTTTAAAAAATGGAAACATTCTGTATTTCAACACGGTTAAGCCGAATCACCTTGTTTTTCCCTACACAACACAAAAATAACACTACCTATATGAAGCATTCTTTAAAATACAGGAGACAAGTTGCCAACATGAAAAAATTATACATAACAAAAAATTACTCACGCTTGTTATTTACCCGAAGGTGAAGGCAGAGGTGAACATCAGCCATGTTTCGCCAGTTATTTTTAGGTCATATAAAAGGAGACAAGCCTAATGCCATTTACCGGGCACATTAAAAATTATATTATGTAGTAAAAATAAGCAATGGAGACCGATCTTTACAGAAACAGTGATTAATAGAAATTAATAAACTCAAAATCACAATAAACAATCTTAAGTTCGAATAGACTTTTGGAACATTTGTTTGTAAAACTATTTTATCTGAATTAAGATGTGAAGAACTGGGGTATTGACAATTCTATGTTGTTGTATTAGTTACTTCTTCCCACACCAGCTACTCTGAAGTTGTTTGTGCTTAGGATTTCTACTTATAGCAGATATCAGCTGAACAAATTATAACTTAACCATAATCAGACCCAAATGAAGTGAGGCCTTTATTTTGTATAGCAAAACTGACTGCAGCATCCAAAAACTCATAATGATTGTGCATGATGTCATCATTCAAATTGAGGTTCTCATCTCCTTCGTATTCATTATTAGGGGTTTGTGGGTGGTTGCTTTCACTGAAGCACTGATATGAAGAGTTGGAAGTGTCAGGGGAGAAAGTCAGATCATTGGTAACAGCCCCCCTCATGTCATCTGCATAGGACCACGACATATCAAATTCACTAGAGCCACCATCCATATTACTTGGTTTATCATCAGAGATTGCATCATGCGGGATATCCTCGTCAGATTGTACTGGACTACTGGGTGCAGATAAAAACATGTTCTTGATGTTTGAAGAATTCATCTCGGCATTCTGATCTTCAGAGCTGGGTGCATTTTGAAGACCATGTGCAGATATTGCCATAAGGATCCCTTCGTTTTCGATGCTGTTGTCACCAGGTAGGTTGTTGATAAACTCAGCAACATCAAGTGCTAGAAATCTGTTGCTGTCCATCACACTTGGTAAAGGTGCAACCATCCACGAATCTAGCACCCGATTTATTGTGTTGTCCACAAATCCTTTTGCCATCTGTCTTGCTTGCCATCGAGCTATGCACTGGTCTTCAGTGTAGTTATGGGAAAGCACCATCGACATGGGTATCGTGACGTCTCTACTCGACCTGCTACCAGCACTATTATTGTCAAACGAGCTAATATAACGAGGATACGTCAGCTTCTCCGACGATATGCTCGTGCTCGGCAAAATAGACTTATCGGAATCCGTTATCACAGAGTCTAACGTATTAAAGTCCTGCTTTAGTAAGTAGTCACCAAGAATTTCGAGATTCTGCTCCGTATTCCCTACCAAGTCGTTTGAGTCGCTATCATTGTCTGACGAAGTCCCAGCCTTGTCAGGTTCGTTGGGCACGACCGGCGGGTTTTTGGGAGCCTCAGACACTTCATTTCGCAAGTGATACTTCCCTTTAACTTGCCAGGCAAAGCGCGCTTTCTTTAGTGGGCGTTCCATTGTCGAGTCGCCATTTTCTTGCCGTTTACACGACGATTCACCCGCCGTGCCCGGACCATTCATCACGAGAAGTTGTGAGACGTTACGATATCGCACTCGTAAGCTTATGATTAGTAAACAAACTCTGACATCACTAATTACTAAACATATGATTGACTGACAAGTGGTTAATTAGTACACTTTTTAACTCTGGAATGTTGACAATCAGCATGAAATGTCAGAAGTGAATTTTTTATATTACAACATTAAAAAAAATCTGCATAAAAATAACATATAGTGCTTATAATTTAATTAAATGAAGATACATTTTCTTACAAAATAGGATTACAGTATCGGGTATAATAAAATACAAGTATATTTACATTATCTCTATCTTATTAAAAGCATTGAACTGAATTCCAGTTTTTTGGCCAATGTATAATCTGTTTTGTTCAATACTGCTTTATTAAAAAGATGAAGGTGATTTTGCTAAGTTTCCTTTACTTAATTTCGGCATTAACCCAAAAAAAGATATTGGATACTTTTCTGGTAGTACTCAAGGGCTTAAACAATGTTTAAAGTTAAGCAGAACAGGCTATGTGCGTATGCATAGATGCATAACTGTATATATCTACACTACGAAATACGAAATTGATTTGCCTTTTAGTGTACTTAGCTACATATAAAAAAATCCTAAGGGCGTATAAAGATGAAACACAACATTGATTAGGCGTTAGATGTGAGCTTTTACTTTTTACCATAATAGAGAACGCTCTATATGGCATATCGCCTTATTCTAGCCTTAAGTTACTTCATGAAGATTAGGATATATTCGTTTGTAGAACAATATCATTATTGCTTTTATTTTGACACATGTTCTGATAGTAGAATCAGTTTTTTATATTTTTTATTTATACTGCTTCGGTGTCTTAGAGTGGTAGTGAAAGGAATTGCCGAGCAAGAGATCTTGAGATCGATTCCTGGATCAAGTAAAAAGTACTATTGATTTTTTTTTGTTGAAATAATCTCAATAGCTGCCCTAAGCTTGTGAGTGCACCTAGTAGATGGCAATGGGTTACCATCAATTTATGGAACCTAAACAAACTAGCAAAACGTGATATTCACCTCTACCTGCACCTATAAATACTGGCGATACTTTGTTATAATTTAGACACAGGCCATACATCTATCTAATATTATATTTGCGAATTTTATAAGTAACAAATACAGGTACCTAAACATTATCTGAGTAAAAAATATTTAAAATTAGTCTCCACTGGGTCGTAATAAAAGTAATATTAATTTAAGTAGTATATACTTCTTTTTCCAAGTCGTAAAAAAAAGTCGGTTATCAAAACCATAACGCTCCGAATTGACGTTGACAGTCGTTCCGTCGTCGTTTTCGAGGAAGTAAGGTCCAATCACACCTTCGGACCAAAGAGCGCACCAAACAGTGACTTTTTCTGGATGTAATGGCCTCTCTT
>DWIE01000351.1:0-16218 GCA_018248235.1 Choaspes benjaminii
CGTAGTGAAGAAAATTGTGATGCAATTTCTTAGATAATACTTAGAATATCCTGTATTTCCCTTAAAATCTAACTTGGAAGCATAGTAGACATTTCATTTGCTTTATAAGTCAAGTTATTAGTATAAGGAGCACCAATGATTTGTTATAAATATTAAGTGTTTTCTACTTGATAACAAATAGGGTTACAGAAATAAATAATCAATATACAAATACATCATATCATAACTTAGTATCTTGACTCTTAATGGATTATATAAACACAAAGTACACTGTGTTAATTGTGAAATGTTTTTACCTTAAATATTGCAGAAGACAGTGACCTCGGCGGTGAGAAGTTCCACCCAATGACGTCGGGGAGCAACCAGATGACTGAGAGCTTCACGTCGTCAGTCAGCTCGATGAGCACGAGCATGACTTCCAGCATGAACATGCCAACGGCGCAACCGCGGATCAAAAGAAACAAGAAAGGTAATATCTTTCTTAGTACAGGTTTACTTTGATTTTTTTTATGTTATAAATTAGTACAAGACCTTGCAGACCATCCGATAGTAAGTTGTTCACAGTCCTTCATTGTATCAAACATAGATGCTAGGTAGAAAAAAGTTCCGATGTGCGAAATTAATTTAATTGTAAAACGAATTAACCTTAATCAAGGGGTTACATAAAAGTTGAGTGTCTCTTGTGAGTCATTTAACAATAGAGATAAATTGAGTGGCAGTAGAAAGAATTTTAAGGTATTTTTTTATTTTTATGTTATATAGTAAAACATGGGCTTGAAGTCTACTTAATGGTAAGTAGATACTGCAGCCCATGTCTTTGGTAACCACTGTAGACAGAACACCTCGTGATATGCTGACTATCACAGCCTTACACCAAAATACAAGTAGTGTGATCACTACTGTTTCAGGGCACAAATAGGTCCCCAGCAATAGCAAACCAGTCGAATATATGCATGCTCTAACACCCATAACTGTGTATAATAAATCAAAACAAATCATTGTAAATATATTTGCATTTGTTTTTTTATTGTATATAAGTTGTTAATTTTCAGTTCCCCATATTGATGGTGACCCTACTGCTGAAGTGTCCCACGTGAGCCTAAGGGTAGCTTCATTTACCTGTGTACTCCTCCACAAGGTAAACATTTCCTTCACAAAATAGTACAATACATATCTGATTTTTGAGACATTTTTTTTTATTATTTGTGTATGCGATAGATTGGAGTTAAATTTATTGGTTAGTCATTTAAATAAATATTATTGAATTTTTTACTGCTTTTAATTTCAGGATATATTAGTTACGTCACCTCTGAATACAGATAGTGTTCTCCCGGAATCAGCTTGTAAAATGCAGCAGGTGTCCATAGATTTCTTTAAGCATATCTCTCCAGCAGTCAGGCTTGATGACATATCAGCCGTTAACAACATGCTGGATAAAGCCACAGAGAGAAATCATTTGAGAGTTCTAACATCGGACATAAGCCTCGATGGAAGTGAAAAGGTAACATCACACGGCAGTCAAACAATGTGTGAAGCGGCCATCCGCAGCGTGCTGGTGCGCGAGTGCTTGTACCGGCAGCTCGAGAACACGGACAAGCCCCAGAACTTCGACCTGATACGTTTTGAAAGCAGAGGAGATGAAGATACTGCAAGTGGTGGGTCAACAAGATCCAATATCAAAGTGAATTTCAAACAAACATCAAAGTACATGCGAGTGTCAGGAGAGAAAAAATTAGTGTACCCAACCACTGACATTGTTGTAAAATGCATGCCATTCTACGTGGATGTGGAGCTAACAGTCCTTGAACGAATGTCAGCAACTTTCTTCAGCGGAACCACTGCGCCCGCCACGAGCGCACCCTCCAGCCCGCAGAACCAAGTCAACTTGTCTCTCCAGTGTCCCAACCTTAATGCTATACTCAGGTGATAATAAATACTTGACAAATATCCTCTTAATTTATATTTATCTAACTGAAACTCATGAAACTTACATACATTTATTCTTTGTTTGACATAAAATATGTTACTAGCACACAGATTGTGAAAACTCAAAGACATACTAATTGGGATGTTTCTTGACTAGTTCTAGTGTTGTTAACATAACCACATATTCAATAGCTAATCCAACAATTGTAGGTTCCCCATAGCAGACTTACGGCCCGGGATCAGCCGAGAAATCCGGCGCGTGCGGCCAGACTACCTCATGTTCAAGTTCCAGAACGCAACTGTCAGCTGTCAACAAGTCCCCAGTCTGCGACCGTTGCCCACTACTGTAGCGGTCAAGTGCACTATTTTAGACCTGTATTATCATGTAAGTTAACTGTAACTATAAATACTGACATAAAAAAATAGTAATACTAAATTGTCTAGAATATTTTCTTGCTCGAAGAAATTTATCAACACTTCGATTAAATTTATTATTTGTTTTGCAGGAAAATGACACCTTACCCGGCACTCATATCGCTCAGACAACAATGGACGATTCGTCGTTCGGCGACAATATCCTGCGGGGGAGCACCGCTTCGCCCTTACCCATGTCAGTGGTCATTAATAACAATCCTATTTTATTTATTATTAATTAATACAATACGTTCCGTTATTAATAAAGATTACTATGCTATTTAAAGTTTCTTATGCGACTAGAGTATGTTTTCTGAACGAAATAATTACATTAATAATTTTAAGACTGCCCTATTTATTATCATCTGTTGTATAATCCTCTATAATTATGTTTATATGTTAAGAACAGCTTTTAAGTCAGTAATGTATTCAATATAGAATAAAAAAATATATTAATTTAAAATTCAACAGAATATTTGATGTTTCAGAATTTCAGTAACATTCAAACCCACGGAAAAGAGCAAAGGTCCATTCGAATCATTGGTCGATGAGTTGTCATTCGAGCCCAAGACAATGAACCCCATGACCACTTCTATGTACATCATGAATAACTTGAAGAGCACGCTACCGAGCCCCTTCAGCGGCAAGAAGATGGCCCATCAGAGTATTACGAAACATGACACTGATTCTAAAAGTAAGGGAACTTTTTTTCGAAAACGACACTCTTCAAGTATACATTGGGGTAACTGTTAGAAAGAGGAAATTAATATTTATTTCTAGATGTTTTTAACTATTACGCACACAAGCAAGCACTCCTTAGGGTCATGTCTGAATAACTCTAGTCCTGCATAATCTAGCCGTCTCATTCTTACTGGAACAACCTGTAATGCTGCTGTGTAACACTTAAAATTACCGAATTGAATATGAGGGTTCTGCATCATTTAAAGTTTAATTATTAACATTGTTTATTCATATTGTGCCAGGCCAAGAGGAGGAGCTAATAGTGCCGGGCACGGACGAGGAGATGGCGGAGTTCACAAGCAGCTCGGTGGAGAATGCAGCCATACACTTAGAATTCAACTTGCCTATCCTTAGTTTGCAGCTTGAGTCAAAGCAGCTGTACGAGATAATCTACAACCGCATCAACTCGGACCTGCTGCTGTGGGAGCCGCGGCCGGCCGAGCCGCCCGACGTCGCGCCGCCCGGCGGCACCATATACCCCGCCTTTAGCGTCTGCAAAGGCACGGGCTATGGTGAGAATTTCAATTGTCACTCAAATGTAGCAGACGTAGGACAGACTAACGCTTTGAACCAATCATGGCTTAGTTTCCCTCGCTATTTGGAAGTGATCAAGTTGAACAGCGGTTTGCGAGGTCAGTATTTGGATGGGGTTTATTTATTTAATTACTAACTGTATCTTAACAATGGCTATCGACAGTGTATTGTTTCGTTGCATCAGGTTGTGGAGGTTAAAAAAAATTTGAGATTTTTATAATCATACAAGCTCGTCTATATAATTACTTATTAAAGTGTTATATTATTATAGATATGCTTGAAAAGATATTGTTAAAAATTGATAATTATGGTATGAATATAAGAAACAGGATTTTATATGACTTACATTATTTTGTCTTTTTAAATTCAAAACTGGAACTGAAATGGAATAATACAAAATATCTATGGAAATTATAAAAAGTACTTAGAGATGTGGTTTGTAAAATGTTGAACATTCAGCGTTTTGCAGTCACCACTTGTTACTAACGAGCGCATTGCCGACGGCTTCGCTCGCATCTTACAAATTTTGAGCCTCTTCTTCACCACATTACGAAATATACTTCCTTTGTGCTTACAGTGTAAAAGGAACATGCAAACTTTTACAGGCATATCCCCAGTACGTTGCTATGACAGTCAGTCAGATATTCTTTTATATATGTGTTTTTATCATGTAAGGTTTTTTTAGATTCCGAATCCGAAAGCTCGTCGTCTGAGGAGGAAAACCTATACTACTCGACATACGATAACAAGATGAAGAAAGGGCTCGGCGGCACAAAACCATTGCCGGAGAACAAAGAGAGTGAGACACACAACTTCTGTCTCACTCTCAAAGTCAATAAAGGACTTCTGACTATTTACGCACCAGTGCGGGTAAGTGTTTTGCTGCAAGTATTAGTGTTATATTAATATTTTCCACAAATTTAATAATTTAGGTGAACGTTAAATGTGATTAATTTTTAATATAACGAAACTATAGCCAAATTATAAAAAGGACATACATAATCACTCTGATCTGAATCCGAAATAATACGATTTTTTCTTACTGGTTAAAACTTCCTCATTACTTAAAACCACAAAAATACTTATGTAATATGACTGGTACCTCGGCGACCGAGCTTAAATATATTTATGCTTACTTTGTACGACACGTAACGACATCTAGTTAAGAGTAGTAGAGAAATCAATAGCAACAATTCCAGTACTTGAACGATTCAAAAAGTGGAGTTAGCGATTTTTAATTATTTTTTTCGTGATAAATAACGTTTTTCCAGAGTCACACCTATATAGATAAACTTGAAAGAAAAACCTATCTACATACAATTCTTTATCAAAATCGTGTGACCCGTTTCCGAAACCATCGAAATATATATATTAGACTTGCTCGTTTCAATACATAACATTCGATTATATAACCACAGGACAGCAACAAACGCGTGGTGCCCGGCCAAATGGGCGAGCTGGTGTTGGAGGCCCACAAACTGACCATGTGCCATGTCAGCGGGCTCAACGGAAGGGCCAAAACTGCGCAATTATGCTTGCGCTCAGGGAAAACCACGTTATACCATGAGGGTAAGTAACTTCTTCTTTTTAGCTTACCTCTATCATTTTGGTGTAGGCCTCCTTCAGATTCCAAATTCCGCAATCATGCCGGAATGATTGGCGTAAGTAAATATAATTTCTAATAATCATCTTCAACAGATAGATATTATGCATGTGCTAGGTTAGGTGGGTTACCTGATATGCCAAGTTACCTTACTAAGACACGATTCATTCTATTTATTTTAATCAGATTTTAAAGTGCCAACTAAGTGTCAAATTCTCGGTGGTCATGGGGATGTAACGATTTCTTAAGAAACCAAATTAATGAAATCAATATTTTCATCTGGGAATCTGCACTTCGTAATTGGACAATAACTTGAAATGTTCTTATGTACCCCGTGTGCTTCTAATACGTTAATTAACCCGAAGTAAAGCTATACTAAAATTATATTCGTTGGGTATTTTAGCGCTACTCACAATCCCAATGGAAAAGCCTAACTTACGTCTCTATGGCACTACACTACCGTCACACCTGAAGAGCACTATCTATCCATCCAGCAAAGGCGTCATTATCAAGGAAAATTTACAACCAAAGGACATGTTCTCACTGGCACTCAAGACTGAACCAGACAACGAAACCACCAATTTAAAGACAATCTGCATAGCACTGGGTATAGAGCAGGCCACGCTGCGGCACCGGGGAGACAAGGGCATAGCGTGGCTGACGCAGCTGATGGACGTGCTGGACGTGTTGGACTACCCCGTGCCGGGGTACACGCCCTCCACGGTGCTCTCCGAGCTGCATGTGCACGTGTGGGACTGCGCGGTGGATTACAGGCCACTTTATCTACCAATACGGACAGTGCTCACCCTCGGTAACTTCAGCATGTCCAGCAATTTGATACCAGAGACGAACACGTCGTACCTTCGCTTCTTAGCGCAGGAGTGCACGCTACTTTTGTCATATATATCGGGCGGCAAGCCCAGCCCGACTGTACCGAAAGATGATGACAAACCGCCAGATGTACACAAGGACTACGTTTGCGTGTTAGAACTAGGGCTGTTTGAACTGTCATTGAGAATGGAAGACAAAGTTACAGGGTCGAACGAGCAGCCGCAAGTGGACCTGAGCGCGTCCAACAACATGGTGAACCTGTACACGTGCTGGGACTCCGCGTCGGCGCTGTGCCGCCTGCTGACGTACGCGGCGGCGGACGGGGACGCGCGCCCGCCGCCCGCCCGCTCGCGCCACGCCAGCGCCTGCTCCGACCAGCCGCTGGAGCCGCTCGTCGGTACGGGCTGCTGCTTATTACGTGTCACTTAGTACCTAGTCGTATCAGTCGTACGTCAATTGTCTTCGGATATTATATTTGCTAGAAATTAGAAGCCGATAATTTTTTGCAAATAATTTTTATTCAAGTCCATATTTCAGGTCTTGAGGATAGACCAATAGAAGAAATCAGGGAGTTATCGCCTAGTGAAATTCAGCAAGTAAATGATTTGATGGCTGAAGCTATGAAAGAAAGTCCTAATAACACAAGTAAGTAATATCCTACCTTATTAATATTGTACGTATCGTTTCTAAGTTACGCACTGATATGTGTTTGTATGCGCTGTCGCCTATACACTTGTTAATTTTTATATTCTTATATTTATTTTACTTAACCAGTGGAAGAAGATGAATTAAACAGCTCGACAGAGAAAGAAGGAGTAGAAGTGTTCTTCTTCCCGGACGAGACTATGAAACAGAGACTGCCTTCGTCTGAAACAATAGATGTGGATAGTGAACCCAAGAACTTAGAATACGAAGATTTCCAACCAACCAGTACAGAAGACAAGCAAGACCTAAAGCCCCATATCCCGCAAGTCGCTAAGGAATTAGGTGATCCCACGTCTACGCCCAAGTCCACGCCCCGGAAGGGAAGACGAAAAAAAGTAAGCACAGTTCTTATATTGCATAGAGGAATACAAAATTTACTGAAACGAAAATAATTAAAACACTGTAATTGTAATTTGTGTGTATATGCAGAGGTGAATACCACCCTCGTTGGTATAACTGATCTAAACATTTAGATGCCATGTAAAAGTGGTCGTCAATACCACTTCATTTAAACTTACAAATAATAAAGGTTATCAAACTATATTTCGATAATATTTCTAATTATTCAGGTAAATTTAACGTATTGGACGATCTCGGTGGCGCAGACGGTGATGTGCTGCTTTGCCAAACGTGAGGTCGCGTGTTCGATTCCCGCGGCGCGACGAATTTTTCTAATTTGTTTCATGCCTTGAATAACCTAACGGGTGGTAAAACATGCATATGTTTGACTGGGTCGGTACAACCGTCACACCTATTTGTGCAGTGAAACAGTAGTTTTCGCGCTGCTTGTGTTTCGGTGTAATGATGTGATAGCCAGCATACGAGGCGTTCAATCTATATCCTCAAGAGTATGCTAGTGTGATTACAGATGGCATGGAGTGCAGTGGCTACTTACCAGCAGGTAGACTGCAAGCCCATGTGCAAGTAACATTAACAAAATGTTGTTTTAAAACATTTATATTTATCAATTATTCAAAACAAGTCGATCTTGCTAAATATATTACAAACAGCAATGTAATTAATATGTACAAAATAGTTTTTCTCCAGTACTATATTAAATTTCGATCACTCATAGGTGAAGTCAGGAGGCGAAGGCAGCAACACGGACGACGAGTACTGCATAGTGGAGCAGTCGCCGTACTCGCAGGACAACGAGATGGACGAGCCCGTGGTGAACTGGCTCGGGCCCGCGCCCGTGTTCATGTCCGACAACCACTTCACCGTGCCCGCCGCGCGGACGGACGTCTTGAAGGCGCCCAAGAGCTTCCCCATGCCCATTCTTAGGTACACACTATGTGAAATGAGCGTGACGTGGCACATGTACGGCGGGTTCGACTTCCGCCCGGCCGGCGATTCAGTGGCGGGGAAGAAGAGCGTCACTATCGACAGCGATGCACGGCAAGGCTCGCCGATAGCATCAAACCGCGGCAAGGAGTACGAGCCGTACGAGTCGTCCCGCGCGGCGGCGGCCGCGTTCCGGCGCGGCGTCAGCTGGGCGGCCGGCGCCGAGCGCGTGCGCGCGCGCCCCGCCCCCCGCGCCGCCCCCCGCGCCCGCCCGCGCGCCGGCCCGCTGCGCGACCACCACACCTGCGTCAAGCTCTGCCTCACTAAGGTTAAGTTCCAGCATGAAGTTTACCCTCCAGGAGGAATGCAGGCGTCGCGACAAACGCTAGCGGTCACCAAGATCGAAGTTTTGGACAGACTGGTGTGCAGTGATATCAACAAACTGCTCAGCCAGTACAAACTGAAGGATGAGCCAGAGAGAAAGAACGCACATATGCTGATAGTGAAAGCAGTGCATTTACGGACGGACGCAGCGCTGTCGGCTCAAGAGTGTTGTCTCAAAGTGTCGCTGTTGCCGCTAAGGTTCAACTTGGACCAAGACACGCTGGCTTTCCTCGTTGGCTTTTTCTCCAAGCTCGGCACCGATGAAGCAAGTGACGAGGAATGCAAGCTGCCGGCCGGCGGCGCAGGGGGCGCAGGCGGGGCGGGGACGGCGGGCGGCGAGGCGGGGTCCCGCCAGGCCACGCCTACGCATCGCCCGCCCGTCATGGGCATCGCCAGCCACCTGCGCGACCCGCCGCCCACGCCCACCTCCCTCAGCGACGCGGACGCGCTCTCGCTAAATGACGCCGTGATTCGCAATGATGAGCCGTTGATGGAGACTTATGAAGCGGAACGCCTCGTGTCCGAGAATCTCATACAGCTGGAGGAAGACTTCCAGAAGCTGGGCATCAGTCAGGAGAAACCTGCAGCTAAACAAACTATTGACACTGACCCGGTTGACGACTCACCCATTTACTTCAGACGAGTGGTGTTCTCGCCGGAGGTCCCAATCCGGCTGGACTACGTGGGCAAACGCGTGGACCTCTCCGCGGGGCCCGTGGCCGGCCTGCTCATGGGGCTCGGCCAGCTCAACTGCTCCGAGCTCACGCTCAAACGACTCGATTACAAATTAGGATTACTAGGATTAGAGAAGCTAGTGCAATGGGCACTGCATGAATGGTTGTCGGACATCAAGAGGCATCAGCTGCCTGGACTGCTCAGCGGCATTGGACCTATGCATTCTCTTTTGCAGCTCATAACGGGCATCCGCGACCTGGTGTGGCTGCCGGTGGAGCAGTGGCGGCGCGACGGGCGGCTGGCGCACGGGCTGCGCCGCGGCGCCGCCTCCTTCACCGCGCGCACCGCCGTCGCCGCGCTCGACATCACCGCGCGCCTGCTGCACCTCGTGCAGGCGACGGCGGAGACCGCGTTCGACATGCTGACGCCGGCGCCCGCGCTGCCGCTGGCGGGCCGCGCGCGCCGCCGCCGCGACCCCGCGCGCCAGCCCGCCGACCTGCGCGAGGGCGTCGCCAGCGCCTACCACACCGTGCGGGAGGGGTTCGCGGAGCAGGCGGCGAGCATGGCGCAGGCGGCGCGGCGCGGGCACGGCGTGGGCGTGCTGCGGCAGCTGCCGGGCGCGGCCGTGGCGCCGCTGGCGCTGGCCGCCGCCGGCGCGGCCGACGTGCTGGGCGGCGTGCGCGCCGCGCTGGCGCCGCACACCTGCCGCGACCACGCGGACAAGTGGCGCGCGCCGCCACCGCAAGATACTACAGACTAACAGCCACCTGCTTTGATCTCTCTGGATAAAGTACTGCATACTCACTGGTGTCGGTTCATTCAGGTTTAACCATATTGCTCAGTTCAACTTATTGACTTGAATAGCTTTATGGCAGTAATTCTCTTTACATAAGAAGTTACATGTTACTTCTCAATAATAATTATTTATTTTACAATTATTGAAATTAACCTCTGTGATTGGTTTGAAATCTAATACCCATTTGGTTAAATACAAAAACATGGCAATATTGTAATGACTCAGCAGTGTCGCTGCTTTCACGAAAAAATTATTGTGATATTGTGTATATTTTTTAAAAGGCAGAAACCTTCCAATGTTGCATATATTTTAATGCGTTACACTATAGAGCACATATTAAGAATAATGATTGCTCACTTTTTTTATTTCCAAGTATTCTAAAAATAAATGGTGCTTCTTTTTAAAATATCGGTCTTGCATTTTAGAGCATTTAGTGGCTTTATATAAGTTTAATAAAAGAAAAAATGTAAATATTTTTACTACTTAATTATTAAAAATTGGAATGATTATTGGGTGCCATGACAAGATTGTGAATTATTTTTGCATTAGATTTTTGAAATGAATATTGAAGTGTGATCATTATATTTATAATTTAATATGATATGAAAATTTATTTGCTAGAAATAAAATCATTGTAAAATACTTTTTATTTCATACATCATAAATTCCTATAGTTTTAAACATTTATTCCAGTAGCTTTCTTTGTGCTAGGGCAACTTATTGAATATATAATCAATAGCAGATATTCCTTTTGTTAGCAGTAAGTAAATAAAAATCTTTCAATCTCAATTAATAGTTTAATTTCCTCGACACATTCTTACTAAACCTAACAGAGTAGTGTTTTAACTTAAGCTTCCTTTTCTTCTTTTTCTTCGGGATGTCTATCATTGAGGAAACTCTTAACTTCTCCATATTCTACTTTAAGGTTCAATCGTATATTTTCATGATTCCTGTATTTTTCATATTTTTTAAGGTAGATCTGGTAATGTGGCATTGTTTCGTAGAACCTTGGGAATTTCTTCTTCTTCAATATAACTTTGTCGTTCATAACATATTGAACAAAGTCAAGTGTTTCATCTTTCTTGATTTCCTCCTTGGTTCTGATTAATGAAGGGCTTGCTACTACTTTGGGGTAAAATTCATTTTCTGCTCTATATTCAACAAGGTGAAGTTTCTTTTCCTCAGCTAATTGCTGATGTGTTCTCTGTTGCAATAAACCAACGAAGAATGCTTTGACAATACTCTGCACATTGTTTGGTCCTTCCATTTTTGCATACAAGTCCTTGATACCAATGGCTTGACACATTTCTCTTATGGCCCTATGACAATGAAGACCATATCCCTCATTTTTTGGTTGGACAAATATTCTAGTTTTGCTAAAACCAGTGTGGAAATCATGGTAAATTGTGTGTCCGTTGTATATTTCAAAATGCATCAATTTTTTTCCAGCTCTGTTCTTGGCCTTCCTCAGGGCTGCCATTGGCTCCTTGGCTTTCCCAAAGCCAAACCCTGCCAATCCTTGTCCATTACCAGTAACAACCATGGCCTGATAGTTTCGGGTACGGCCCAGTGTTCCTTTCATCAGCAGTAAAGATCTAAGCTGAAGAACCTTTGTATCAAACCCAACAAATTCATCATCTGCCACTGGATCCGGAGGTCCAATACTCCGTCCTGGCATCCTAGCACCAGACCAACCTCGCTCAATAGGACTTAGCTTGAAACGCTTAAATTTGGTCATTGAGTCACGTAATTTTATAAGCTTTTCCATCCTTTCAGGGTCATCAGGCAAACGCTGTTGTTTCAACAATTCCCTCCCACGAATAATAGGAGAAGATAAACCTGGCCACAACATGTTGACTCGTCCGACTCCTAGCATTTGACCCCGATTTAAATCCCGAACACGAATCCGACCAGCTCCTTTACCGCGACCCTTCTTCGCACCAGCATTACTGACAGACGTAACAGATTTCCATAATTTTTCTGCTGGTAATTTATTGAAGAAATTCAAACAGGCTACTGTAGTGGTACTGAAATTTTTTAGGTTATAAGTTACATTATTTTGGTATGGTGAATGCTGCAGAACGATATTGAGAGGTTTATTAAATAAAGTTCTTATTGCTAATAATTTTGTAGTCATATTTTATCACGGAGTAAATACTCCGCTTACTTTCATTTAATATATAAATTATAAAATATATACACAGAAGTAATCGCCGATATATTTTTTGACAATTGTGTCAACAAGAAATTGACATTGACATAAATGTCACACTGAATAGGAATCAGTCGATTGGTTTTAAAAGTGTCGATTCTTAGATGATCTCCTTGGTAAAATTTTAATGAAATATTAAGTCCACGTTAATTGAAGTGTAGATTCGTTATGTATTATTGTTTTGTATTAACATGGTATGATAAATTATGGTTAATTACGAGACAACTTTTTATAACCTTAACGTGGCTCTAACACTTCAAAAAAATACCTGCTTGTTAATGCCACAGCTTTTGACAAATGATTTACGTGGCTGACAGTGCCGAATATGACAGTTGACAGTTAAAGATATACAGCATCCTTTCATCAGCTTACTTATTATTCGATCTACAAATACATTAAGTTTCATGTAATAGTAGAATAAAATTTAAAAAATGGGGCTTTGCAAATGTCCAAAGAGAAGAGTAACAAATCAGTTTTGTTTCGAACACAGAGTAAATGTCTGTGAATACTGTATGGTGACGAGCCACCCTAAGTGCATTATTCAATCTTATCTTCAATGGTTACAAGACAGTGACTATAACCCTATTTGCGAAATTTGCACTAAAAGCTTGTCGGAGGGCGAATGTATCCGACTTACTTGTTACCATGTGTTCCACTGGGAATGCGCGGAGTCCCGCTACCGCGCGCTGCCACGCACGACGGCGCCGGCCGGCTACCAGTGCCCATCGTGCGCGACGCCCGTCTTCCCGCCACCTAACCTGGTGTCCCCTGTCGCTGATGTGCTCAAAGAGAAGCTGGCTGGTGTGAATTGGGCTCGGGCTGGCCTTGGCTTGCCATTGCTATCAGAAGATCAGGACTTAAAAGGTGCAGCTAGCAGACGCAGTCAGTCACCAATTGATCAGTCCCAGTACTACCAGAGCACAGTTGATAGTCAAAGAGGAACACCAGTAGGCGCTAGTGATGATGAAACAACAAACAGATCAGCTGCCAATTCACCACATTCCATTGTACAAATTCCAGATGACTCTGTCAATATCTATGAGAATACATCTGTTAACCGAAATGACAGTTTACTAGGTGGTCAAGCTTCAAGAAAAGGTTTCAGACCTGCAGCACATTCCAGACCAATGAACTATGATGATGATGAGAATAAATACAAGCAGAAGTCAACATTTGCTTGGATTAGCAGATGGTGGAAGAACACTTTGCCATCCTCACGAGTGAGGCGAGCTGGAGGTATTTATCGCCGTTACTGGATAATTTTTTTTGTCGTCGTCGCTATTATATTGATACTGCTATTATTAAGCCACAGGCAAGTTGATGAAGAAACCCCCTTTGGTTTCGTTCAAGGTGATGATAGAAGGATACTACAGAAAAATTAAGATTAAATTGTAATATTTATTTTATTTATGAAATCAAACAATGTTTACAGTAATGTGAATACCATAGATACATAACATTCAACTGTTAATAATATTAATCTTCGAAAAAGCTGTACAATTATAAGACAAATAAAAATCTTACATAGTTACACAACATTTCATTTATTCATTGATTACATGTTCCAGTATACAATATAAAAAGCACAACATTGATTACAAAATCTTAGTACAAGAGCTTACTTCTCTTTCTAAGAACATTGCTGAGAAAATATCATTATAGAAATCAGGATAGTATTCACATGCACGTTGACAATCTGGCATCCAATTGATTTCTAGCAACTTTGGTTGTATGATATTACCATTTTTGTTTCCTTGCCAACTTAATATTATGTCTGCAGCATAAAGTGACCTAGATTGCGGGCTTTTCCCAATACCGCGTGGTGGGTCTTTAGAAGTAGCACCGGTGAACACTTCTGTGATCATTGAGTATATAGACTTTTCTACATCTTTCCAATCATATTTAGGATATTGATCACTCCAAGCCTCCTTAAAGTCTTCACAAAGCAACCTGAACAACTGGGCTCCCTCATTATAATTCATTACAGTGAAATGCTTTTCATAATCATCAAAATTGTCAAGGGAAAATGGTTTATTAGAGAATCGTAGAAAGAAATTGTTATAAACATAAACCTCTGTGGGATTCACAGATTTCAATAGAATTACATAACGGACATCAAATTTAACAAGTCCCACTTCTGGTCTATTGAAAAGTACAGGATTTGAGACATAAGTTTGTGCTATTTTCGGCCCGGTCATAGGTAGCCTACACAAAAAGAACAAGTTATCAGTTATATGTATATCTATTCCCCTAGCAAGATTGTAAGGCTTACAAATCCAATAATTGTCTAAGCCTTTCTGCATCCTTTGCATAAAATTTGTGACTAAATGATAAAGCTCAGTTTTCATATTAAAAGTAGTAGGGAACCAAGCAGGTGAGCTTTCATTCTCCCCACTGTCAGAAGCTTTAGAGCACCGCCTAGCTACAATAGCTAGCAAGTCTTTAATAGTTATAATATATTCAAAAGGAAATTGATTGATATATTTATGTGGGGCGTTTTCACTAAGCTCTTGATAATCTTTAAAATGACTTGTGTACCACAGAATGTCTGCTTCATCTTCATTATCTACAATTTCAAAATCTGGTGATGTAAGAAATTGATTTACATAGACATATTCAGAGTATACCTTCAGTTTCCTAGTTGGAACATCTCTATCTTTTAGGAGATCTAAATCAGGTAGTGTTTCCACTAGATGCCCTTCTAGGAAATATTTGGATGATGGTTCATCGAGCTGAATAGTATACTCACTGTAACCTTCCCAGGGGATGAGCATGGCTTCCTTCTGCAGTCCGGTGTAGTCGCCCTCCACGAAGTTTCGCGTTATAGTGCAGCCCACTTCTACTTCCTTCACAGGAAAAAGCAGAGTGTATGTTAGCTGTTCTGGAATGTGTATAAAGGGTACAGTGCGGAAATTATAATTATTAGAATGTGTGATCCCGGAGCCCAGTTCGTCCATCACATACCACACTGGCACCCTGTCCTCCAGGGAGAACTCGTCGCCTGCGATGGCGTATGTATGCGCGTACTTCCACACGCCCTTCGACACCTCCTCTATCTGCTCCTCCACGGTGTCTGCGGTTACCTGGATCAAGTTACACATTCTGCCCAGAAGTCCTGGCACGTTCCGGAGGTTACTTCTCATACTACTCGCTTTGAAAGTCCACGCGTGATCTATGAGATAAATATGAGTGGGGTCCGCCGGGTCTATACGTTGTATGGCTATTACGCTCCACAAGGGATCGTGGGGCATTTTATCGTCGTCTTCGTAGTCAATAGAAACTAGTTGAAAGGAAAGTCCGGCATCGAAAATTTGGTCTTTTAGTTTTTTGCATAACGTCGGCCAGAAATGTTCTGGAACCCCAGACAAAATGAGCTGAGGCTTATGTTCTGCCACAAATGTGTTATATCTTGATATTCCGTCCATATTTCTTTAACCCTAAAAAGGCTTACGAAAGAAAAATCGATGGAACTACGAATTGAACGCTGTCCAAAACCCTACTGTGAATCACTGACTGCCCGATTAAGGACCAGCTGATAAGTTGACAGTTACATTTTTAAAGATGTGTCAAAATTCCGTGGCCAAAGCAGCCTTCATGTACAGCCTATACAAATTAAAAAACGTTGAAAATTACATTTTAAGAAGGATTCGTTAATTTTATTACTTAAGTTTTAAATGACAATGGCACGTGGTTATCATCAATAGATGAATGACTCATGTAGAAGGCGCATATATTATGTATATCAATTTATTGAAATATTGTATAAAGTAGCTAATCTATGATAATCTTTAATGAAGATGTTGGAAAAAAACACTACGAGCTACCCACGAGAAATAAGAGCGCGTCGCTATTATAATATTTTAGTACAATAATATCGCCATCGAAAATACTGAACGATTTCCCGACTAGCTCTATTATTTCCTTGCGTAGCAACAGATATCATTTCAGAGTTACTATAAAGAAATCCTTTGTGACTTCGTCGGCTATTTCTGGTGATTGTGTTGCCACCGTATGCCCGAAACATGATTAAGGGCTATACTAAAACAAAAATATATTGCCGTGACATATTTTTCAGCAATAATAGATTGGTAATGTGATACCTGGCTTACAGTT
>DWIE01000352.1:0-16199 GCA_018248235.1 Choaspes benjaminii
AATTATAAAATCGATACACAATTATGATAAAAATATTATTGTAGAATTTTTCGTAACTAATTTCAGACTAAGTTGTTGTCATGATAGAAGTCGATAACAATTGCATTTATACTTCTTAGGGTTTACCAAGTCGCTCCATGTATCGATGCATCATATACCAAAACACAACTCGAGGCAGTAACATTGTTCCATATACAAATAGACTGAACCTAAAACTCACTCGGACTGCATCACTCCAAATGAATCTATTAAAAGAAAATCGATAGAATCGTCCGATTCTAGGGCATCTAAAAACATCATTGCTTTCTGTATGTCGCAAATAGACAGTAGCCAAACGTTCCGCCGGCGATGAAAGGCGTTTTATATAGAACTGTTCAGTGCAATGTGTGAGGTGATACATCGAATTTTAGTGTTTCCGTATCATTAAAACTGTTAACGTTCTTAGATGAATAGAATCTCTCGCCAGGCTAAGTGATTGTGCTGGTGGAACATGGATAATGTATCTGTTGGTGTAAGAGTGCATCCGTCTTTTCATAATTTTTAACCTCGACAAAGTGTTTTTTACTTTTTTTGAAATGAAAATTAGAGTAACAAATGAGCATGCAGTTTATCTGGTGTTAAGTGACCAATGCGGCTCATGATATACGTAATCGTGTGGTGATGTTCCTCGCTCTGGCGAACCTGCTGCCTGTTTTACTATATCAAACCACGCAAGTGAGTTTGAACAACGTGGAATCTGCGTGAATTCGCTTTTTTATATAATAGTCAATTTTATTAGTACCTATTATTATTGACAGAGTACCTGTCGAGTATATGCCACTGGATAATTCATTTTCCTAACGTTCTTCTACCATTTTGGTGTCGACGTCCTTCAGATTAAGCCAGTCATTCATATATGTTTATATGAAAGAGGAATATACTCGATTCTGCCAATGCTACAATTGGTAAGTGTAATATTAAAATGTTGCAGGGCAACGTAACCACGGCGACGCGGCCTCAGCGCGTCAGCGTGAGCCTGGACGGGCGGCAGCTGGTGCGGGCGGCGCTGCCGGCCGTGCGCGCGCCGCACGCCGCCCACGTGCGCCACCAGATACAGCTCAAGAACCGCTCCCTGCAGCTCGCGCCGGCGCGGCACAGCCCGGAGCCCTCCACCTCGCTGGCCACCTCCGGCGCGGTGGTCGCCAACCTGCTGCACAAGAACGTGCAGCTGCCCAAGGGGCAGAAGATCGCGATATCCGGCCCCACCGGGCAGGCGCTGTCGGCGAACGTGCAGGCGATCGCCTTCACCACCGCGCAGCTGAAGGCGCGCCAGGGCCGGATCATCGCTCAGGCGAGGCCGACGCCCGTTGCCGAGATCGTGGAAGCGTCCACCGCGCCGCCGCCCACGTCGGCGGGGCAGGCGCTGCCCGCGCTGCCGGCGCTGCCCGCGCTGCCGGCGCTGCCTGCGCTGCCCGCGCTGCCGGCGGAGGGCGCGGCCGAGCCCGTGCGCCGCCGCGCCGCCGACACGCTGCCCATGGAGGTCACATGACGCTCGCCCCCCCGCAGCGCCGCTGCTGGTGCCGCCGGCTGCCGCGGTGGCGGGGACGGTGATAGCGGCGCAGGAGAGGTGGGTACGTTCAGTCCGTCCGACGACAGCGGTGGGCGTTGTGAGGGGAGAGGGGGTTGCGATCGAGTGGACGGTCGATTTGAGGGGCGTATAGGTAGTGGATGCGATGGCGAGCGTAATGACGGATGCCCCGCAGGTGGTGTCGGTTGTGATGACAAATTTAAAGACACATGTCCCGAAGGGAGTGGTAGATGTCTTGACGATAGCAAACCATTTGATGACAAACCTATAGTAAGATGTGCTAAAACTAGTGGGTGTCGTGATGAGAGTGTTGGGTGCACAGAAGATAGTGGTGGGTGGTTTGGAGAAAGTTACAGGTGTGATGTAACCAGTGCTAGAGGATGCCCTGCAGGCAGCGGGGAACGTCTTGAAGGAAGCAACAGAAGTGTTGAGAGAAATACAGATGGATGTCCCGCAAATAGTGGTGGATGTCATGACGGGAATGGAGAATGTGATGAAAGAAATACAGACCGATGTCCCGCAGGCAGCGGTGGATGTCATGAAGAGAGTGGAGAACGTCTTGAAAGAAATACAGACGGATGTCCCGCAGGCAGCGATAGATGTCATGAAGGGAATGGAGAATGTGGTGAGAGAAATACAGACGGATGTGCCGCAGGCAGTGGTGGATGTCATGAAGGGAATGGAGAATGTGATGAAAGAAACACAGACGGATGTCCCGCAGGCAGCGGTGGATGTCATGAAGTGAATGGAGATTGTGATGAAAGAAATACAGACGGATGTCCCGCAGACAGCGGTGGATCTCATGAAGGGAATGGAGAATGTGATGAAAGAAATACAGACAGATGTCCCGCTGGCAGCGATGGATGTCATGAAGGGAATGGAGAATGTGATGAAAGAAATACAGACGGATGTCCCGCAGGCAGCGGTGGATGTCATGAAGAGAGTGGAGAACGTCTTGAAACAAATACAGACGGATGTCCTGCAGGCAGCGGTGGATGTCATGAAGTGAATGGAGAATGTGATGAAAGAAATACAGACGGATGCCCCGCAGGTAGCGGTGGATGTCATGAAGGGAATGGAAAACGTGGTGAAAGAAATACAGACGGATGTCCCGCAAGCAGCAGTGGATGTCCTGAAGGGAACCTGGCTTGCAATGAAATCAGCGCCTCATGTCCACTGGGCAGCGGTAATTGTGGTGAAGAGAGTAGTGGATGTCCGAAAGTCAGTGGCGGATGTCCTAAAGGCAATAAAGAATGTCCTGAATATAGGGTTGAGTGTCTTGGAGGAATCACTGGTTGTAATATAAAAAGCGCTGCATGTTCACCAGGCAGTGCTAATTGTGGTGAGGGGAGTAGTAGACGCCCGGAAATAACAGATGGATTTCCTGATGACTATAAACAGTGCCCTGTAGGAAGCAATGGCTGTCATGAAGGAAGCTCCAAGTGTTCACCTGGCAGTGGAAACTGCGGTGAAATGGAGAGTGGACGTCCGCAAGGCGGGGGTGGATGTCCCGAAGAAATTAGTGGCTGCAATGAAATAAGAGCTGCATGTCCACCATGCAGCGGTAACTGTGGTGAGGAGAGTAGTGGATGCCCTGAAGGGAGTGGGGGATGTTATAATGACAGTGTTGAATCTTCTGAGGGAATCAGTAGCTGTGATGAAGGACTTTCTACATGTCCACCAGGCAGTGGTTATTGTGGTGAAGAGAGTGTTGGATGTCCTGATAACAGTATTGAATGTGCTGATCGAAGCACCAGGTGTTCGCCAGGCAACGGTAACTGTGGCGAAGAGAGTAGTGGATGTCCTGCAGGCAGTAATGGATGTCCACCAGGTAGTGGCAACTGTGGTGAAGAGAGCAGTGGATGTCCTGCAGGCAGTAATGGATGTCCACCAGGTAGTGGCAACTGTGGCGAAGAGAGTAGTGGATGTCCTGCAGGCAGTAATGGATGTCCAGCAGGTAGTGGCAACTGTGGTGAAGAGAGCAGTGGATGTCCTGCAGGCAGTAATGGATGTCCTGCAGGTAGTGGCAACTGTGGCGAAGAGAGTAGTGGATGTCCTGCAGGCAGTAATGCATGTCCTGAAGGAAGCACCAGGTGTCCACCTGGTAGTGGCAACTGTGGTGAAGAGAGTAGTGGATGTCCTGCAGGCAGTAATATATGTCCTGACGGCAACGGTGGATGTGATAAAGAGACTAAACATAGTGACATGGAAAAGTTTAAAATTTTTGGTGAGTATAACAATGAAACAAGTGAACAGAGCAGCAAAAGCGGACAGCGTCCAGAAGACTTTACTAGTGGTGGTGGTAGTGAAGAAACGACCAGTGATGCTCAACAAGTTAAAAGCGAACAAGGGGATAAAGACACTAAATACATAGAAAGTCAAAATACTAGCACTGATAGTATAGAGGATTATCACGAAAGCAAAACAAAGATTAAGAAAAAATCAGGGAAAAAACATTCAAAAAAGAAAAAGAGCAAAAGACCAAAGTGCAAAAGAAAAAAGCTTGTCACAGACAACACGGATGACAGTATGGACAGTGATGGTTACAATACAGACAATTTCGAAGCCTCCAACAGCGACGAAGACTACACTACCGATGAAAGCGAAACAGATAACAGGAGGAAGTTACGCTTGTGCGCTTATAAGCTTGCAGTGCAAAATGCTCTCAAAAAAGGAAAATCTAGTAATGATGATAATTCGTGGAGACAAGATAAAAAGCCTAATTATTCACCTACCAAATGTGAGAGGATCAACGAAACGATAATCCCAGATGTTAAGAAACCTACTCTTAAATTTCATGTACCTGCACCGCCACATACAGAAACGAAAGCGGCAGTTAGAATTTGTCAAAAGCCTCCCATGCATATATGTAAAGGTAAGGACAGGGGCATCACGGGTGTTAATGTTAAAACTCAACATGGTATATACCGTAGCAATGCCCGTTTCGAGGATAATTTACGTCGGAAAATCAAAAAGATTGCTAAAAGAGATCAGGAAGCGTCAGAACCTAATACCAAGAAAGTACCAGTAATTCCAAGCGATAGCAAAGCTGAAAGCTACGTTGTTATAAGCCAAGGCGTGCGAGGTCAAGGGAACGTGATAAAGGTTGCCGGCTCTGAAGTAAACCGACCCGTGACTAGGATTGTAGACTGCAAGGGGAAGGCGCCACAACCAATATCGATACGTAATGTTGCCGATGATAAAACCTTAGCAGTCAAACAGAGTACTTCTCAACATCAACCACAGTATCAGATTGTACAAACTCAGGGGAATATAATAAAGTTGGCTGGCTCGGATGTAAACCGACCGCTCTATAGACTTGTAGACTGCAAAGAAAAGAATTCGCAAGGAAAAGAGACACAGCCGCTTATACGTATTGTTAATGAAGATAAAAACATTGCCGCCCTACAAGGCACTCCTCAAAATCCCCCCCATTATCAAATTGTACAAGGTCAAGGGAATGTTATCCAGGTGGCTGGCTCGCAACTAAACCGACCCGTGTATAGGATTATAGACTCTGCAGGAAACACCCTTCAACCACAAGGGATGAAATTTCTAATACACAATGTTATTGATAGTAGAAACGTAGCTCCCAATCAAAATACTCCCCAAAACCAAAATTTGTATCAAGTTGTACAAGGTCAAGCTAATGTAGTAAACTTCAAAACGGTACAAATTCCACCCCTACTTAAATTGGAATCCCAAGACAATGCGGCACAAGCAAAACAGCTGCTACCATCTGTGTGTACTGTTGCTGAAGATAAAAAGGTCGATGTCAATGAAAGTATTCAAAATCAACTGAAAACTGAAATTACTCCATGTGGGGCAGTTGGAAAGAGTAACGAAACGCTACGTCAAACTTCCAATGTTGAAACTATAGAAATCGACGACGACTCCACAAGCAGTACTGGCGATTTCGTGGAAAGAAATGATAAATGCGCAACTAGTACATCTTTAAGTGTTACTCAATCAGATGCAATTACCAGTACGTCGAGCAAAAGTGCGGTAGCCAACAGCAATCTCGAGTTTAATATACAAATTGATATTCAGAAGCACGTTGATACAACCACTCGTGTGCGCAGGCCCATCTCTAACTTGCCCGCTAATATTGAGACTATAGAAATAGATGATGATGAGGATGACCAGACAGATGGGACTATCCAAAAGGAGAAAGGAGATGAGGCTCCAGCAAATCCTCCCGCTCCTATCAGAACTTATCAAAATAAGAAACGGCTAGCTCGTCTCAAATTAAGTAAAACACCCGCCACTGATGCATTGAATACTGAGCTCAATAATAACGTTGAATTCGATATTGTGAGCTACCTGTTTCCGCCGGCGCCCGAAGTTATTGACATAACCAGTGATGATGACAATGTATCGCACGGTACATCCACTACCGGTGGCGACACAGCAAGAAATGTTCCGTTAAATAATATAACTGCCAATATGCCAATAAATGTAAACAATCTGCTCAGAGAATTATCATCTGAAAATGAAACTCAAAATGTCAATGTACAAGGTTCCGCACGTTTTCATAGCATAGGTAAGGGGAAATATGAGAATGATTTTGATGATAATGAAGACAAAACTGACGATGATAAAGAAGATCTTAATGAAAGTGAGAAATGTAGCACTGGCCACGATGCGTCCAGTAAAGCCAGCATGGGTGAAGCTCCTAGTGACCCTGTTAGAAAAATTGTGGAATTCGATAGCGATCCTCTAAGTAGCTTCAGTGGAATTATACAGAAGGAAGCAAGTCCTCTTCCAATGGCAGAAGCTGGTCAACTCGTTAGTGATTGCCAAACTGTGTCCGACAAGGATTTGTTGGAATACTTCGCTGATCAAAGTTGCAAATTTGGCAACGAAGAGACGCTGCGTAAAGGATTTGCTGACTATATCATTGAGAGGAACGACATAGATGAGCCACAAACAACAGCCAATGCACATGATAATATAGCTACTAAATCTTCGAACCACATTATTGACAGTGCACTACAAGCGGATGATGTTGACGTGGGTAGCGAGGATATAACTGACGCAGATCTCTATAAAGCAATTGAGGATTGTTCTCTTTATAAACCGAGCCACGAAATGGCTGCAAAAGGCAGTTTCATTGATAATGCATATGATATTGAATCCGAACTGAATGAATTAACTGTTAAGGAGGACGGTGGACACGATCAAACTGTCATTGACAATGCAACTAAGGATCAATCTAACCTCGAAAGCGCTTTAATGGATATAGATTTGGAATTCGATGAACACCTCTATAATGTGGCTCAAAACAACACAAACACCGTCACAGATGTTAGCGATTTAGCCAACGTAGAATCAAATCTAGACATCGAAGATTTGATTCAACCGGGAACGAGCACAGGAAAAGAAATAAATAATAACATGTTTGGCGTTGGAAACAACAGTGAAAACATTTCACAGAGCTCTGATACAAACCTCCATACGAATATATTTGAAAATGTTGCCTTTTTCGAAGAACTTGATAATATTATTAGCGCCAACAAACTTACAGACAATGTCCCATATGAAAACGTTGAACAAATGGAACTAGGTGAAAATAATCAAGCTTCGAATATAGATAACCTTTTAGATAAAACAGCTGATCACTTCATGGTTAACATACAAAATGATAATGTTGTTCAGAATGATGATGCTAATATGGAATTTGCTGATTTTACATTCGACGAGGATACCATGGACAGTAATGTAGATAAAATTATGACTGATTGGAATCTCGATGACAATCTGTGGAGCGATATCCGGCTTTCTAATTATTCAGATTATGTAGTGGATATGGATGTTGATATTGACGAATACATTCCCGACGAAGAGGTCGGATCTTATTTAGAAGATATATCTGCAACGATTGCGGGTAAAATTGTTAACGCCCAACATACTCCAATAGATCCTACGGTAGATCTCCAATTATATGCGGGAAATGCCAATATTCCAGATGAAATGGATAATGTTCAAGATAATCCAATGAATACTGTAATGGACCTTCAACTATTTTGTGGTAATGCTGCAGTTGAGGATGAAATGAATAGTGTTCAGGAGAAACGAAATCCTATTGCTGCACCCATAACATTTACAGAAAATAGTCGTGAATTTAATGAAGCACTTAATAACGTTGTAATCAGCGATGCGAACAATAACACCACAGGAGTTGATTTAGATGCAGAACTGGAAGACTTCCTTCTGGACAATGACGGTAATGAGCTTACGGATGATGATGACATGGCGGAAAGTTTGAAGAAAGTGCTAATTGCAGTCGAAGAAAATTTGAACGAAGACTGGGAGTCTTCTGTAGAACTAGATAACATAGGCGTTGCTGATTCAGCCAAGGACAGCTCACAAAACGACCGTGACAAAGTTGATACTGCAATAGCCGTGGATAAAGTTGTCGATGAGGTTGAAATGACTAATACAAATGATATAAACATGACTAATGAAGATGTAAATTCGCTAATTAATGCAGATATTGATACTATTGTGAAAAATGCAGTAGATGACACTGAAATTCTCTCAACGAACGCAGAAGCTGCCGTAGGAATAATAGACGGCGATGTTGCTCATAAAGACACAGTCATGCGTGATAACACCGCTAATGACGACGAAGACAATGAGAGTTCTATGCTAAATGCTCCAGTAATTGCCAACACTGATAATACTAACGAAAGGAATGATATATTCATCGCCTCAGTACCGAGTAACGCTGACAGCGGCGAAAGCGCTAACAAAAACAGAGAAGGGAGTGCTATATCAATTGTCTCGGTGCCGACTAACACCGACGACGGTGAGAGCGCTAGAATGTCTGTCGAACATGTTTCAATAAACTCTAACACCAGTGATAGCGAGACCACTACAAATTCGACCGCAAATTCGACAGTAAACACAAACTCCCAAAACAGTGACAACGACGAAATGTCTGTTGAAAATGCAACAACTGCCTCCAATGACGATGGGGACGTTCCGATACCTGTCGAAGATGCGCCAGTATCTAGGTATGCCAACAATAGAGAAAATCTTGAGAGTCCCATTCAAATCGACTCGGTGACCGCTAGTTCTGGCAACAGTGAGACCGGCGACAGGGATTCTATCCACACCGTTTCGGCGACCACTAATTGTAACGACAGCGACAACGGAAATTCAAGTGAAAACGCACCATTTACCATCAACTCCAGCGGCAGTGAACACGATGAAAGTTCTATCGAAAATGCAGCGACAAGCGCTACCTCGAACTCTTCCAGCGATACCGAAAAGAGTGGGATTACTGTTTCAGATACCGTCACACAATCTGGTGAAACAACAGATGATCAGGTTGAATCGGACGAGACTGGCGTACTAGATCTGTCAATGAAACGTTCGGATGTGAAAGAGGAAGATGTAGTAGAAGAAGCTGCATTGAATCTGTCTCTAAACTTAAGCTATAACAATGATAGTCCGCTAGATCTGTCCATGCCTCGGAGTCAGAAAGTAGAAAGTCCTCAACAAAAACCCTCGACATATTTGACATTTGAGAGCGGTTATACGCAAGTCAACGTTGAGAGCTTCCAAAGAAGTTTACCAATCGAAGGTTCTGATGAAGCCAATGTTAGAAGTGTGCAACGCGAACTGCCAGATCACGAACAGCCATCAAACGCGGCGGCTTCCTCTCATTCGTTCTCCATCCAAAACCTTCTGAGACCCGACAGGGTGTTTAACATCGATCGCAATATACCGGGCAGTGCTGCGGAGACCTCCACGGGCAGGCAGTATTACAGGGACCCCCTGTCACAGCTGAAGCCGTCAAACGTGGACGCTAGAAGGCTGATATTGGCCCCCGAACCAGCGGTACAGAACACTCTACCACCGCCTATATTGGTTTTCTAGCAACCGTCCGACGATTCGGCGGAATAGGCGCTGTGCCGTCATCACAACCACCGACCGTCATTATGTTATCGCTCGCTAACGCCACCTTTCATTCACTGTTTGTTAGATATATTTTTTTAATTACGCTCAGAGATTGTATGGAAAATGTTAGGACGTATTGGGTAAGACTAGGGTGTGTAACTCGGTAGGATTGGGCAGTCGATCAGGTCGGATTGTGAAATTTCCCACTGTTTTTAATGCTGATTCCTGATACTCGTTAATTGTTTACTGCTAATCATTTCTACTAATTTTGCAACAGTTATGAAGGCAAAATTAAAAATTTGTTTTATTTTGTTAAATAATATTCATTCTGAGTGAGGGAATTTCGCTATTGTGACTCGACGAACTGGCCTGACGTGCTGCGAGTTTGTCGGACTGGGCTGAACGTAACAAACGTTGGTACATGTTATAAATTATTATAATTATTTTCTCCCACCCTCTATCACCATCCCACGCAACTGTATCGGCTGTTCAACGCACGTAGTCCGCTGTGTCGGTTGCGTCGTACGGTGTGCGTTCCAGTAGCTATGACGGTATGGGGCGGGCCCGAGTGGTACAGACAGTTGTGAGTGCCGAACGAATGTTTTAATCAAATAATATTATAAACAATAATAAAGAAATAGATAAAATACGGGATATAATAATGAAACGCGTGTCGCACGGGTGCCGGCGTGCGTTGTGTGTATGTAAATTGTTCATTCAAAATGATGTTTATGTACGTTAATGTATTATCTGACGGAAATAATTTTCGTTTCATCTGATTGTGTTTGTGACGCTGCGGTCGGACCGGCGCGTCCCGCGAGCGAGTAGCGGGAAGCGATTTGATTTGAGCTTTTCACGACCGTTTCACTTAAATTGTCAATTGCTTCAGACATAGGTGTTTGAAATCACCATGCAATATGCAATATATTATATATGTATTCTGTTTCCGTGCTAGATATCCATTTATCTGGTATATAGTAAACGTCTGAACAAAAAAGTCTTAAATTAAAAGTTAATAACTCCATATACAGTATTAAATTCTAGTAACCGTTTCGCTTCCTGGTGCCCGCCGCTATTGCGCGTAGGTTTGAGGTGAGCTTAAAAATCTCTATGAAACCTTGTAGTTACCATTGAATTAATGTTAAACATTTTCTTTAAATACATTTCCTAGTGTTGCGACTTATGCGTCACAGTGAAAGGTTCAAACTAGTTGATGCATGCGGTTTCGCCCGCGTGAAGTATGTAATATTGCCGCTAGAACGCCGAATTATTTTTGTTCTTTTTTTGTTTGTTCATCTATATACGTGATATGAACTCCACAGGTCTTGAAGATTTGAGATTTGGTTTCTATTGACTGTTGTAATGTTTGGCTGTTAACTAAAAGTGCGTGTGTTAAATTTGTATCTTGATGTATTATGATTAACGCAAGGATATTATAAAGCGGTACAGTGGTATGCTACCACCGCTCTCATGTGGGAGACGTATTGCGATTCTAGGAACAGCAAAGGAGAAAACATTTATAATATCCCTTCGTTAATATTCCAATGGCCAATGTTATGTTCTTTTAAAAATGTAAACTATTAACGTTTTAAAAATATGTGATTGTAAACGAATCTTAAATCGACCAGCCTTTACTGTGACGGATTCGATGCGATGTCATTATAATTGTAGTTTATAGTTTTGCTATTAGTTTATTTATTGTATTGAATAGTGAATATGGCAAATCAATGTATATCAAAGTACTAGGTAGGTAGCAGAAGGAAATATTTAATGCAGTCTACCCAACCGGTAAAAAGGGGGGTAGCCCTCAATATTCTTAAACTTCTATATTAACCAAAAATACTAATAGTGTAACGCTGGTGTCTGTTACTCGCGTCACAGTCGCGTCACGGTCACGCCATGGTCGCGTCACGGTCACGTCACGGTCACGTCACGCGCTAAGCGTGATCGATGTCAGCGACCGGTGTCAGCGTGACATAAGGAATTATTTATGCTACAACGGGCATGTATCACGAACTCTGCATATATTATAATCAATGTGTTCGTGAATTTTTAAATCCATGCTACGCGATCGGCTCGACTCGGTCTATAGCAGATAAGGTCATATAACAATTAAATAAATATCACATGTAAAGAATGCAGAAAAAGTTATGTAAGAGCGCGTATTTTAATTAATCGATTTTCATCTTCGTCTAACGCGACTTGCGAAGTCTTCGAACGGATAGGTCCTGTGTTGCGATGATAATGTTCGCGCGATTTAGAAGTGACGTTTCCAACAGTGATATTCTGTGTTACAATAGTGAAGCGTGAAAATTATTAAAACTGATATGACGCTTGTGTTCGGGGACTCAAATAAAACAGTCACTGCTTACTGAGCGAAATGAAAACGAAAAACTAACTTTGATCTTATTATAAGTGAAGAATATTAGACTTGACAAGGAAAATTGTACTTCCCCAACAAGGACATACGGTAGGATTGACCGGAGTGAGCGAAACGGATACATAAGTGCGAGAGAGACGCATCAGAGATATGCATCATTGATGTGGACGTATCTGCAGTCGGTTGTTCGCGGTTTGAACATTATCATTGTCTGTAGGTGATAGCGAGATTATCATTGTCAGTAAAAGTTTGATAAATGATGTTATCAATGTTGTATGTTATCATAAATAATTATTGAGACGTATAAATTATATTAAACCCCGACTTTCGGACAACTTTGTCTTACAAATAATAATAAATAAACGCGTCGGAAAGTACTCGAACTACAAAATATCAGCGTAACATCTTAATACTGTCTCGCTGACAGTCCACGCGTGGTAGTGGAGTCGTCACCGGATGCGCGTTGTGCGCCACTCCGCTGACGGTCAGCGCGGCCGTGTAACGTCGTGTTCGCTACGCGTGCTCTTTGTCAGCGTGACCGACTTACAGACCGATATTTTGTTTGTATGTATAAAAAAAAACGCGGAACTCTTCACATTTCTCAGGATTGTCTCATTGTACCGATAAATATAATACTATATAGGTTAGGACTGTGACTTATGGTATGTATGTATGTATGTATGTATGTATGTATGTATGTATGTATGTATGTATGTATGTATGTATGTATGTATATATATACAATAGGTCCGATGTCGAAACAAACGCGTCTTGGCAAGGTAACGCGACCGCCTCAAAACGCGTACGGTCTATTTTAGTGTAATTAATTTAAAAAAAAAAACAAGCTTCATTTAAATTAATTAATTTATGTGGCTGTGACATAGTCAATACACGCGAGACCATTTTGCAGAGCTAATGCCAGCCCTCCGTGTGTGAGTCGCCCGTTGCCGTGTGTGGGTTTTTATATATTGTATTTGTAGTGTTGTGACAATTGAATGTAACCTGGTATGATTCCTTCGGTAGTTGATATAATTATGCACATCCCAATGCAACAGTTGGCGTTGTGTGACGTGTATGTAGTATGTATGTTATTAAGGTGTAATAGTCGATTGTATTATTGGCTATTTCATAGTTAGTGGTCGGGTGGGGAATTCTGTATGATTCTTATATGATTGGCATGCGAGTTAAAATTTATTTTCTCGCTTTTTTTTAATATCGCAACGCTAGTATTCTTCACCCGACCTCGCTCGGCTGGCATTATGCGGGTTAGCTTGTCCGATGTAATATATCACGAAGCGACATCTGTTCTGTCTCTGTTCCCCCCCGTCGAGTGGGAAAGGGACGGAATCGTTACGTCTATATTGCGATCGCGGAGGCTTAGGGTTTTTTTTTACATATAATAGCAAAGCATTCTGTAGTTTTATTTTTCACTTGTAAATTAAAAATATAAAATGGAAGTAAAAATAAATAAATAAATAAATGTTAGGCGACGGAACGAACGTTGGTGTATAAATATTTAAACTGTGTAATTGTACGGAGAATTTGTAATATATGGGGTAAATGCATTACTTGTATTATATAGTGATTATGTGTATATTAATAATGATTAATTAGTTAGGTATGGCACTGGCAGGCCCAGTGAGTGTGTATGTACTGCGTTGTAAGTGTAGCGGGCTCGCCCGCGGCGCGCGCTGCTCGGGGCGGTTCGCTTAGCATCAATATCCTTTAAATAGTTTCCTACGTGAACAAACTACATGGGAAATGTTTACTTTGTATTGCATATTGATCGCGACGACTTTGCCCGGCCGTGGGATCGAAGCACTACCATGTAAATATTCCCCACTGGTCCCCCCCCTCACCCTCCCCCTCCCCCGCATCGGGAGCGCCGCGGCCGAGCATGTTTTTGTATACCTAAACAGAAATATTTAATGTTTAAACTATCATAATGATCGTCCTCATTGCATTATTACTATTGTACTCCGATTGTATTGTGTAATAAATGTTGGTGTGTGGAGTTGTATGCGCGCGTGTTATTCATTGTATGTGTTTCTAGTGCGGCGTGTAGCGTACCGCTACGGGGCAGTGGCGGGTGTACTCGTTATATATTTAATTATGAGTCTTTGTGTAAAGGTTATCTATGCCGGCGGCTCGAGCGCCGAACGTGTATATGTTATATATAATAGGTGATCTGTTTCAATATTGGCATACGTCGCTTCGAAAGTTATTCGACTAAATCTTAGAAGAGCATATTGTAAGTTTAAAATGATTAATCGCCCTCTCTTGAGTACCCGTTTCCCGATCGCGAGTAGGACGGACAAAGAAACTACAAGTAACATGATACAATAAAGAAAAATGTATTTGTGTAATTATTATAATAATCGTACTTCATATGTAAACTTTTTGCTAGTGATAATATTAAATCGATGATTAAAACGTTGTTGTCTATGACATAAAGTGAGATACAGATAATGACAAAAGTGTTGAAAAATAGTTTTGGAAACATTTTTTATTGCCCGTGAACTCGTTATAGATTTTTTGTTATTGCTTTAAATTCAGCAGCCTTCTCGAATTAAATGATTCGGTTTTCTGGTAATATTTCTGTAAAAACGAAAAAACGAGCAAAAATTAAAAAAAAAAATGTAACCTTTAATGTTAATAATTGGTATTTAATGTAGAAACCTAGTATAAAATGTGTCCATTTCAATTGTTAGACTTCACGTAGCGACACGTGTAGATAGTGAGATATATTAATAATCAATTTAAATGTTAAAAACGACTGCAAACATAAAGCACTGAAAGTTAACGTGTAGTTTCTTTTTCGGGATAATGTCGGAACTTCAAATTTGTCCGTTTAACTCGATTCTTGTTAGAAATTTTGCTGGGGAAGCAGAAAATGTATAATTATGTAAGAATATCGCGATTACCTACATAACTGAATGTACCCGTACCTGGTGGTTCAGCGATCCAGCTGCGCGAACTGCATCCATTCGTGTCCGCGCAATGTCCTGTTGTTTCAGCGTTCTTATAAAAAAACAGTGAGCATTTTTTCATACCAGCTCATTGGCAATGATCTGTTAGGAAAAAGAACTCGCGACCAAAAAAAACATAACGGTTTTAACTATGTCTATACATATATAATTAGTAAGTATCATATACTGTACAAAAAGGCTGCATATTTGGAAAAAAAAATGTAAAAAAAAATTGGCCTCATTTTTGGGGCCGTTAACATACGCTTAGTAAAGACGATAGGAAGATGTGTACCTCATAAGTTTTGATTTGTACATTAGTCAGTCGCGGGTGTTTTGAATGTCTCCGAGAAGAAATGCGGTGTATTTTTTTCCTTAGCTTTTCTCTTATCGGGCTACCTTGCGTGCGCGTTCGTGCGTTGTACTTTGTTTTTGTGTAAATATTACTTTTTTTTTTTAATGTTTAGTTGTTTTGAAGACGACGGTCCGTGAGTGGTTCTGCTTCGCTCAGGTGTTAGCCAAGGGAGGCATTCAAAAGTCCCGCAGTAATTAATTAAAAAATCGCTGTAAATTGTTTGTAAAAATAGTCATGTGCAGAATTTCAGTGTAGTTTTGTTGATTTTTTTTCAACCGGAAATTGCTGAATAAAGCGACAATTCTGTTTCATATGTTTGTTTTATTTGTTTCTGCTCAAATGTGCACAAATTAAAAATATACTTTAGCTATTGGATAAAACACCGGTCTGTACTTATAGAAGCAAATAAGAAAAAAATATACGTAACACCAAATAGACCTTTTTATATATTATTTATGGAAAAATTGTGAATGAAAAAAAATATTGAGATAACGCCATTTATTCATATATATATATGCCAGAATTAACTTCATATTAACATTTGAGATCTTAAGATATATTTTTGGTAAAGCACAAAGAGATGTTTCGATTACAAATTTACAATATAAATGTATAAGTTTCAGATAGTCAATGAAGAAGCAATATTTTATGTTATATTTTTTTTCCAATACTATATTACTCATACTAATTATAAAGACCAATTAATAAACGATTAATTAAGCCTATAATTTGAAATTCGGTCTACCAAGTTTCAGAACATATTACAATTACAGGATTACATTTACGATTCCTTACAATTCACATCGCTGTCATTCGCACACAACGAAATTGTTCAATTTGGAATGTCACAAACATGTACAACACACATGTACTAATGGTTAGGTCCACGTAACCTTTCCCCTAGGCTATAAACAAATTCACTTCAATGATTAACAACGACTAAACCAACAGTGCAACTGGACTTTTATTATCTAACATTCATGCGTTCACTATTAACATATTTTATAAAGTTACCAATTAGTT
>DWIE01000353.1:0-16187 GCA_018248235.1 Choaspes benjaminii
TATACTAACATACAGACCCGTATTTTTTATGCTTTGAAGTAGCTCACGAGCTTGAGTCTACCTGATGGTAAGTAGCTGCTATAGTCAATGACATTGGTAATCACAGATGCGGTACGACTTTTGAGGACATAGATCGAACGCCTCGTGTTCTGAGTATGCTGGCTATCAGACCTCTACACCGAAACATAAGTAGTGTGAATATTACTGTTTCACGACTCAAATAGGTGTGACGGTGATACCGCCCTAGTCGAACATATCTATCATCCGTAAACTTTTCAGAAATTTACTAATACTCGTTAAGTCTAAAGCTAAACATAAATGTTACCTTATATACTACTCATACATAATATTTGTGGTTGTTAATATAATATACTTCTGCTGTTTTATTACTCATGCTATGTAAATAATACAACTGAATCATTTTATGAACGATGTGTAATTGGATGAAAACATTAAATTTATTGTTTATCAAACAATGCATACTATTAATAACTTATATAAATACGTACATTAAATCACGATGATGCAAGTAGCATGCTTTATAAAAACAAATAGAAAACAACAAAAAAAATGTGTTAATTTATCTTTTTATATTACAACAAAAACAACTTTACATATGCTTAAAGAGTTGCTAAATGTAATACTGAAAAATTATTCAGCGCCTATTCAATCACTTGCAATGTACAAACGTTAATCTAGTAATTTTAAGCATAATCATTATTTAATTTTTACTTACTTAAAGGTACTTACTAAAGGTTACTTGTGGTAAAATACTTTTGAAGTATGTGTCAACGACAAAAACTCGTCCAGTTAGAACTTGCATATGTCACACAAGAAAAGAGATAGCTCGTGTATAAAATATATCTGTATTTACATTACATGTCAGCAAATGTATTATTGTTATAATTTATTGTATATTCATTGTTTCAAGTTTCATCTCGAAGTTTTATGTTAAAACCATAACACATATAATTACTCGTACCTACTATTAACATACCAAGCAACTGAATAGACACCTGTACCTTACAATATCATTACATTCGGAGTCTTACTAATCTTGAACATATAACTTACAGTACAACTATATAATAAAACATGACATCATACACACTACTTGAAAAAGCAATTTGGTACTTTATATTTTAATTCTAACAATAACAAATTAAAAATAATTTAAATCCAAAAGTAGCAACATCTTCTGTTACATTTTCTCGAGTATTTCAATAATAATCTAAGGGTAAAGCGAGATTTTTAGTTTACATTTCTAATCTATTAAAAACTATGATTCAAAGTATTAAAATGATGTGGCCAAGCCAGAAAAGAATGGTTTATTTTTACAATTATTAAGATTTGTTAATATAATAGCATGTATGGATAAAATTTATTTATCTTAAAACAGATATTTAATATGTATAGACTGTAAAAAGTAGTATTCCAAAACACAGAATATTAAAATTGCAATAAATGCTTTCCATGTGCTAATAAACCAGTGAAATACATAATATATAGTTTTTGAGGTAGTTCCAATAGTTGTCATACTGTTACAAATATTTTACAAAAGCACAAAAATATTAGCATTGCATAAATAACTCGGCGCAAATTTAATAAATAGTCGTATAATATTGCTAGTGTGCCACAATGTCCGCAATATATTCAAAAAGCATCAATACAAATGCTGGGTTTTGCTAACTATTCTGTATAACTGATTTTTATTTATTTATTAAAGGTAAATTGTTAATCTCGACAGCTCAATACTAGATAGAACAAAGAAAATGAGCAATTTGGCAAGATACTTAACATTAATTATCACGCAGAATTATCTTTTAATGTTCGCATGCATGTCTTTTAAGACTTATAGGTCGGAATAAATAATAAACTATCAGTCTTAATTAATTATTGACATAATTTTTTTAATCGACAAATGGACAGATTAATAAAGGAGTAAAGAGAAGTGTTAACATAGTAGTAGTATTAATATTCAATTCTATATTTTAAAATTGTTCATAGATAAATCTAAATTGTACTTCATAAACATTTTAAAACTCTAAACCATATTTCTGTGTCTTTGGTATAAAGGATACAATTTGCATGTCATTTAGAAAAGTATCATAAAAAATTGCACTCATATATGAAGTTATTATCAGTCATTAATTTTCATTTTACTTGCATGTAAAGAATTAACAATTATGTTGTCTTTTGAAATAGCCAAATCTTCCATTATATTTACCAAAAACACAGACTCATCTATGACTATTATTATGATTGGCACAATTGTGCTGATCACTTTGAGACCTTGATTTCATTAAGAATCCCACTACGACAATACAATAACTTAGCTTATTCGCTACAATTAAATAGATCTCAATAAAATGTAAAAGTTTATTCATAAATCCTTTAATATCCTCTTTCACTACAAGTCTTTGGCTAACATGAGTTTAGCCTCTCCTTCAAAGACCACCTTCTTCTCCTCTTCAACAATGCAGAAAAACTTGACCTTCAGTATCTTTCTCACATCCACCAGCTCCACACTTATAGTAAGTTTTTCACCAACAAAGCACTTGTTAGGGAATTTCATTGTTTGTGAAACAAGTATTGTACCCGGTCCAGGCAAATGTGTTCCAATCAAGCCAGCAACAAGGCCATTTAGTAGCGCTCCATGAACTATTGGCCTCATGTTCCCATTGTTCCTGTGTAAGTAGTTATGATCACTTGTAAGATTTGAGAATGTATCCAAATCTTTCTGTGTTAATGTCTTTTGTATCCTTATCTTGTCTCCTGCCTTAAAAGCAGTGCTGCTAAATGATGTTGTGTGAATTTTACATATTTTCTGGTAGTTTTTATTGTTTACCGCTATGTATGGGAACCGATTTGAAAGCATTTTATTCATTTTGTATATTGCACTTTCCACTTAACACCTGTTATCATACATCATCGAGAAAAATTGTTGCCAAGTTGACAATAACTTTGTTATCAGATTGCTTCAGATCTTGCAGCTTTTGTAATACTTCAGGAGTATTTAAATTAATCTCTCTACCACTGGTACGAAGATATATCAAAATTGTAATAACATCAGACACAATGTCATAATGCTTACATTTCAATAGAGCTGTTAGTGAAGTTAAGACCTCATTAGTCGCCAAATAATCCACATTGGCTGGATCTGAAATTAAACATACTGTATTAATATACATACACTATTTCAAAAGTCCACAAAATGTTCTAAAATTATGGCAAATAAAAAATGTTGAGGATCACTTATAACGGTAAAAATTATCCTATCCCTCAAGTTGGACTGAGAGACAGACAAATGTACAATTGGTCATTGGTATTGGTGGACAGCAGTTTTTGAGATTAGTGTGGACAAACATTGTGACATGAGATTTTTATATATAAAGATCAAAAAAGATATACTTCATCTTTGTTACACAATAAAAGGTATTTATATAATTGGGGAACACAAAAAACAAGAAGTTCAAAATATAAAGAATACCATGTCATTTCATTATTTTAATAATTTTATGTATATACTATTTAAAATTAAAATTACAGATAACATATTAAATCGTATAAGATCATGCCAATGAAGTAAGAATTAATATTAATATAAACATAAAACCATCAAGAACAACATCATCAATATATCAAAATTGATTATGCAATTTGTTTTTTTTTATGAAAATTATAGTGGCAAATGGGGATGCAGCTCGCCTGATGTTAAGTGACGACTGGCCCATAATCACTGCAACCAACGGCCGAATAAACCAAGCCATCATTCTGTTCAAAGTCAGTGACAGGACCAATGCTACACCTGTGGGCTAAGTCAGTCAACTCATGTATCAGCTGCCACACCTTTCTAGCTGAAACACAACTCACGAGAACTATATCACAGCAGAAATAAATATGGCAATGGTACTCACATAGATGAACTAAAATAATATACAGTAAATAATGATAACTTTCAGTGATATAATATTTATGTGTAGTAAATACATTGCCTAAAGTGAATTGAAAAAGGGTGTTTTGATACAATTCTGACAATTTATTTAGGTAGCTTGAACAATTCCCTTGAAACATTTTTCTTGAAACCATCCTTCCATGATCCCTGATAGATATGGAAAAGCCCTCCATTCATATATACATAAAACAAAATCAATAACAACATAGTATCAATTGTCTTAGATTACAATGATACATTATAATATAAATGGAACTTACCAATACAAAGATTGCAAATACCAGCACAAGCAAACTTCAGAAGCTTATAATTAGATTCTTTCTTCAACACATACAGGAATATGTCCAAAACACCGACATCTCTAATGTAGCCGTAGTTGATAGGGTCGTAAGCGAAATTGGCTAAATTCGCTAAAACCTGACATTTAGCATCAAAAGAAGTAGAATTGATAAATTCGTCCACTAACAATGACAAGTAGTTTTCACGATCAGTACCATTTTCAGGAGTGCGTTTCTCAAGTTGTGTCTTACTACTAAACATTGGATATGGACTAAATCCAGAGATGACTCATTACAGTTTTTGTATAATGTTTTAATTTCACAGTCTTCCACACTTCCAGAAAATGTCTACACAAAAACATAGGAATGGAACGCCATTTTACAAGTTTGACAATAGAAGTAGTTCGACATTAGGTAACAGGGCTGCCAGCAAAGAGAATAATAAAATCAGTTAACTGCTCTGCTTTGTTTTATTATAACGTAGGTTTATTATAATGAGCTCATCATTTTGATAAGAAATGTGAGTAGCCGGGGTGATCAAATACGAAGGATTGCTAGGATGTTCATTAAATCAGCAATACTATAAGATCAAGAACGAAGGAAATGGAAAAAAGATGGAAATATGGGAACACCAACAAGACACGGCTTTCGGGCACATGGAAAACAACTGAAAATAAGTTTTATAAAATATATGCTTTTTTGGTTCAGTAAATATACTGAGTTTTACGAAGATAACTAAATAAATGAACATTTTAACAGGCTGAGTAATTGTAATAGAAAAACAAAATTGTTTAATCTAGGATCTGTGCAATAATGTTAACTATTCTACTATTATCTATTACTTTAGAGCCTGTATAATATGGTCTATCCACTTACCAATTATCATTCTTTCTATCCAAAACATTTATTATGACTTCTTTATGACCCAGTGATTATTTACTCTGTGATTATAACTATCAATGTCAACTCAAACGATAGATCGTCATTGTCAATAACAAAATTAACAAATGCACACGTGGGTTGTGTAGTTTTATTTATTTTACTATTATTCTAACAAAAAATGAATAAACGCTAAGTATAATATTATATAAGTTAAGTATTTATCAGTCAAAATGAGTGCGACTCCACATATAACGGGTTTGACTAATAAGGGCCTATTTCTGGTCGACTTTCAAGAACCATATGAAGAGAAAGTTCTAAGAGATGACACTACTAAAATTCGTAGTGTAATCTATAGCCCAAAAGGCACATACTTAGCATACAGAACTGACAGAAAGTTAGTATTTTTACTTCATCGTGTTCTTGTATTCATTTTTTTCTCCAGTTATGTCTTTTTTAATAGTTATGGACCACTAATCATCTGACCACTTGCTTATAAAATATCTGTAATAATATCAAACTGTAAACATTACAACAGTAAATAAGTGAAAAAACATTGAACTTTAGAACCAAATTCATGTAATGCATATATATTAAAAATTATGATTAACTTAATCTTTCTAATTTGAAGTAAACCTCATCATGAAACTGTCCAAAATAATGTAGCAAAAACCCCTATGCCAATATCTTAAGCAGTATAAAATTTTTACCAGAAGTGTAGCCTATGTTATTCCTCATGAATCTGTCTATTGTATACAGAAATATTTTTCGAATCTGAGAGTACTTGCCCCTAATAATCTATATTAATAAAATGAATGTTTCTCCATTGTGATGAACTTTGCCCTTTAACAATTAATTAGTAATTTGATATGATTTCATCATATTTGAAGAGATATCAATAATATAAAATAAGTTCTATATGACAATATACAGCTGAATACTTTTTTACCTTATAAGGCATTGCAGCCCACGTGGGGTACATCTAATCTTATAAAAATGTAGTTATCTAAAGTATATAATAATAACATAAATTCCATTTGGACCTTGCTGTCATTGTAATGTGTACAAGTAAGATAATAAGGAAATTTGAATTTTTATAAGTTTTAATTTTTTTTAATATAACAAAATTACAACTTTTGTAGCCAAATAAACTATGTGAGATTGAATATCTATATCATAATGAAAACATGCTTGTCTCTTCTGAACGTAACCTTATAGCTGGTTAGCTTATTGTATATTAAAAAAGTATTTTTGACTTTTAGAGCTGAAATACTACAATGTTCAGACTGGTCTGTTGTTGCGAGCCTGGAAGGGAACTTCAAGGAAATGTTCTTTTCCCCACTTGACAATTACATTGCGTTGAGGGAGATGTTTGTTATCACTAAAGAGAACCCTCAGGGCAAACCAAATATTCACATACATAAATCATCAAATGGAGAGCTTATAGGATCATTTGTACAGAAGAATCAGTCTGATGGGTAAGATATTTACTGTTCATTTGCATACAAAATTATAAAAAATAATGATTGTATTAAAATATCATAATCTCACATAACATCCCTTTTATTAACATAAGTTACTTAAGGTTTGGTTGTGTATGTGACAAAAAACCCTCACATCAATGACAGAAGAAACATCTTCAATTCTTTTTTTCTCCTTCTCAACCTTTTCAATTCCTCACTGTCCAATGCAATATAGTTGTACATAACAAACCAATTACATTCAATCATCTAAATAAACACACTGTTAAAGTTTTCTAAGATCTCTTCTTTAATACAAATTCCGAGGAATAACTGTAGGTGCACGGCCGTCCCCCAGACCCTACCACATGGCCTGAGAGATCTCCCCTTTATGCTAAACATGTAATAATGTTATATTAAAAACACTGCTTAATGAGTACTTATGCACTTTTTATAGAAATGAGCTTACCAAACAAGCATGTTGTTCACCTGGTGTTAAGTGATCTCATGACACCCATACCCAGTTATGTACAAGGTTGGATGTGACCAATTTGCATTGCTACTCCTGAGGACTAAAATTGTTGTTCATGTACCCTGTGTCTACCATCACCCCCCACCTTTTATCAAAACAACTCTCAAGAGTGGTTTCACATATGAGACAAGTGCGGTGACGCTATTGACGCCGGTGATCCGGTTCGCTTTTACAGCCACCATCAGGCTTTTTATATCCTTACAAATACCTATGTATTGTTTCATTAATATAATATATACATATATGTATATGTAAGTTGTTCTGTATTTTTTACATTGTATTTAAACGCAACATTTGAAAAGCTTTATTTTTTTTGTGCAAGCTTGGAAGCAGAAGGATGGATAAGGTTACAAATTGTTTATTTAAAAACCTAAAATTTATTAAATAAGTAAACAAAATGTATACATCAACTAATTCACTAATATTTTCCACCTTAGGGAGCCAAAATGGTCATCAGATGAAAAGTTGTTTGCGATTCAAATCAACAACAGAGTTATGATCTACGAGGATGCCAACTTGAATAGATACACACATCACATTGTTGCAGAAAAATTGAAATGTTTTAGCATTTCTCCGAGTCCCGCTCCTACATATTACTTCGCAACATTTACACTAGGTAAATCAGGCCAGCCGTCATATTGGCGTGTATACAAGTTTCCTAACTTTGAACCAACTCAGCCTGTGGTCAGCCGATCCTCTTTCCTGGCTGACAAAGCGACCTTCTACTGGAACAGAAGAGGAACCAATGTGTTTGTTTTAACACAAACTGATGTTGACAAAACAGGTGGTTCATACTACGGAAAACAAACACTATCATTTGGGGATGTTAAAGGAAATGCTGGGAATATGATGTTTAGCAAGGAAGGTCCTATTCACGCTCTGGCGTGGAACCCGGGCAACTGGAACGAGTGGGTGGCGGTGTACGGGCACGCGCCCGCTAAGGCCACGATATTTAACGCGAAGTGCGAGCCGCTCTTCGAGTTCGGATCGGGCGCGTGGAACACTATATACTTCCCCCCGGAAGGGAATATCGTGCTGTTGGGCGGGTTCGGCAACATCGCGACCGGGCACATCGAGGTGTGGGACCTGCGCGGGTGCAAGAAGCTGGGCGCGTGCGCCGCGCCCGACACCACCTGCCTGCAGTGGGACCCGCGCGGCGAGGGCTTCCTCACCGCCACCACGTACCCGCGCCTCACGGTCGGCAACGGATACAAATTATGGCACAACACTGGCGTCTTAATGCATAAACGCGTTTGCGGGGAGAAAGAAAACTTACTGGCTATTAATTGGAGACCGGGGACTTATCCGAAGAGTGAATTGTCTAAGACCGTGCCCAAAGGCATAGATGATGGGTCCATAAAGCCGGCCGCTGCGTACCGCCCGCCCGGGGCTAGAAACAAGCCCTCCAATTTCACCCTACACGAGTTTGAGAAGCCACATAAGCCTGGTGAAACAGCCAGTGCGGGTCCGTCGAAGCAAGCGTTAAAGCAGAAGGAGAAGCGAGAAGCACGGAAGGCCCGCAAAGCGGAGAGCAAGGCAGAGCCCGAGCTCGCCTCTCCAGCGTCCCCCAGCTCCGCTCCGCCCATGCAGTTCTCGCGGGCGCCCTTCGTGTCCACTGGCGACCCGGACAAGGATAAGAAGATCAAGAATATTAACAAGAAACTGAGCGACATTGACAAGCTGAAGCAGCAGAAGGCGGCCGGCAAGCAGCTGGAACTTAACCAGCAGCAGAAGATTGACACTGAGCCCGCCCTCCTGCGAGAGCTGGAGCAGTTGAAATTATGATGCCACAATTGATAACATGAAGACTGTTTGTTTTACTTATAGTTTTGCCTTTCTCTATTGCTCAACAGCCAGCAATATGTCTATCTAGATTTTGACGATTTATTTGTTTTTATGCATTTACAGAATGTGACTTCTTTTGTTTTTGTTTTGTTTGGTTTTTCTGTAATTATATTTATGAAGTGAACAAGTTTGATACTCTGTGCTTGAGTTTTTGTAAATCGATAGTGCGAGTTCACTTAGATTTAACTGAAATGCATAATCATTATTGCGTTTTAGGAGCGCATTTATTTTTTGTTATTAATCCGTAAGGTTTATTAATATTAATATTTAATATATAATAAATAATAATATAATATTTTAATGACGCGCCTCATGTAATATGAAATGTTGGTGGGTGTCCATTTAATTAGCTGAAAAATTAAAAAATAATCTTTAAACTATGGTATAGTAGATCTAAAAGATTTTGACTTGTATGAATTGTGTGAGAATACTAAGTAATCAAGGCAATTATCATATTAAATAACTAATTAAGGATTATGAAGCGCGATTACATGAAGGTCTCTTCCGCGTTATCATATTAGCTTATATTAGTTTATAAAATAGTCAGCTTCTGTAGCCGCTCTCAGTAATATTCTTGTATGTTAACTTTAAAGTATAAAGATACTATAGTCGAGTAAGTATCAATACAATTAACTGTATATGTTAACGCAACAAGGCAAATATTTTTTTTATATGCTTACAGATATTTATTTTCGTAAACCAGTGTGGCAGTAGGCCCAACTTGGAGATTATTGATCAAATTTATTCTTTAAATCATTAATTGTAAGGGAATGTATATGTATTTATGTAATATATTTTTCTTTTGAAATAAAGAATTAAGTAAATATGAATGTTATTATTGATTATCCTTCTCAATACTAGCTGTGCCCGTGGCTCCGCACGCGCTTTATATAGACAGACTTACAAACAAAATCAAAAATCTCTTCAGATCTATAATATTACTATAGATGTTTCCGACTTACTTTACAAAAATCAATATTTAAGTATAGCTGACAGATTTAGACTAATGTTATATAACATATAATTATCCTCATAAATCTGTCTATCATATACAAAAAGAGTTTTTCGAATCTGAATAGTATTTCTAGGGATTATTATACGGTTTAAACAAACAAACAATGACATTATTATACTAGTATAGTTATATATAGAAATCAGCTGTATCCGGTCACTTGTTAGCATGACTTAGTCAGTTAGAAATGGAAAACTACGTGCGAATAATTGCAAGTATTTTTATTGTCACAGTCTGCTTTTGAGTTTTACAATCACAAACATATGCATGAATTATTAAATGTGCATACAAAGGTATCGTATGCATGTATAAATTATAAAGATTACAATGGGAACGGAGAGAAGGATAATTCATTCGTTTGACCAGAGTAAGTGATAAACGACCTACGTGGCGCAGACGGTGATGAGCCGCTTTGTGAAACGTGAGGTCGCGAGTTCGATTATCGCGACGAGACGAATTTTTCTAATTTGTTTCGTGTCTGGAATAACTTTACGAGTGGTAGAACATGAATATGTTCGACTGGGTCGGTACCACCGTCACACCTATTTGTACCGTGAAACAGTAGTGTTCACACTACTTGTGTTTCAGTGTAAGGGTGTAATAGCCAGCATACACGAGTCGTACGATCTATGTCCTCAAAGGTCATCTGTGATTATAGAAGTCATGGGCTGGAGTAGCTACTTACCAGCAGGTAGACTGTAAGCCCGTGTGCTACTTCATAACATAAAAAAAAGAAGAAAAAAAACAGCGTCGTCGTAAAATAGCACAATAAATCTACTAATAAAGCTGTTTTTTTAAATCGAAATTCGAATAGCAAACGCGCATGCAGTACATCCGATATTGAGTAACCACTACAGCCCATTGAAAAAGTTTGTATACGTTCGACTGGATCCATAACACTGTTACAAGATATTAGTGAAACATGAATGTTTATTTTGTTACGATGCAAGTATATATTAGCAAGAACGTGCCAGACGCAAAGCGTTCGTACATCTTCAGTAGTAACATCGGATTTCTTTTGATCTTAGATACAGATGATATGCATTGCAAAACTTACTATCAACAGCCTGCAATCTCGTTTGTCACTTTATAACAACAATGGTAATGATAGTCCTTACTGAACTGAATTATTAAAAGTATTTCGAACAGCGATCAGTAGTGAGCGAAGCGGTTGAACTCGTAGAAATAGATTTTTTTATAATAATTACAGTAGCAAACTGGTATGCAGTTCCCGTTGTTAAGTAACCACTGCAGCCCATGCCAATCGTAACCGACTCAAAACAGATCCATAATTCTATTCGAATTCGGTTACAAGTGTGCTGTTACTCTTCAGGGCTAAGTTGGTCGCCCCGTGAATCCTGTGAGTGCGTGTTGCCACAGTACCTAATAAATGTGAAAATTTCAAGATACTTTGTGTCGTTGTAATTGCCGAGCTTATGGTGTTCTCTGCTTATCCCAAGAGTATTAGTATGCTTATAGAAAATTCGATTTGTTTCATTCAATAAAGACGCGCAGAATTATATTAGCATTTACAATCATCAGATGATAATAACTAATTAATGTTTTATTAACTTACATTGTAATAACAACCAATGTCTTTATTAATAGACAATATATATTATATGTAACTACATACATATGTATCTACGATTATTATTCCAATTGTGGCTGTACAATATCTGTTACTGAATTAAATTTTAGAAGTTAGCGTATATAATCAAAGGTTAGTTCCTGGCAAATTTTTTGTTCGTGTTCGACTTGATCGGCACCATGTGATAATGCATAAGATTTGCCGTGGGTTTCGGTGTAAGGGTGCTATCAGCAGCGTATACAGAACACAGTGGCATGTTCACAGTACAGTTGTCATGGACTGACGAATTTTTTTACTATCAGTTGAATTGCAAGCTGAGGTGTCATAGCATAACATTATTTCTATTTTTCTCGCTAACCGAAATTCTATAACATCTAGGTATCTAATCCTATACCTTTATATCTTGTTTACGAGAACGATCCCTAGAATTTACGGAGTGCCCTTATTCCTTCGGAAGTTTTTATTAACACTCGATAAGATATTGATAATTGATATACTCGTAAATAAGGTAGGTGCACAATTGTCCAGTCCGCGTTTGGCCCGCTCTCTGTTGACACGCGATAACGTCGATTTATTTACAGTGTTATTACGGTAACAATCTAGAATTTTGTACTCCGAATAGAATATGGGCAGAGAGAGTAGCGGTTCAGATGAGAACAGTCCACTGTTGGGTGAAGGGAATCCGGATGAACGGACTAGAGGTGTTATTTCGAATCGGAATAGTGCAGTGGATGCGATGGCGTCCTCGTCTGAAACGATAGTGTTTGATAGCAAGCTGATGAAAACGTCTACACATGCTGAGGATCTGGCGGCCACGTGGGGCGGACGATGCTCCCTGCCGGACTCGGGCAGACTGCGCCGCGTGCATTCTTGGTCTGGTGGACCACCAGATGATGTGGCCTCTGAAATCAGAATTTTGCGAGAACGATTATTAAGAACACAGACGAGGCTACGGCCGAGTGCACTCCGGAACCTTTCGAAGCATCAACGGTTAACCTTAGCTTCATTAGCACTAGTAGACTTCATGAGCTTCTGTTCCATGAGCATCATGGCGCCGTTCTTCCCAAGAGAAGCGGAGGCGAAGGGCCTGTCAGATACAATGTGCGGAGTCGTGTTCAGCTTTTACGCAGTAGTCATGTTCGTCACTTCACCGTTCTTTGGGAAATTTCTGCCGGCGATTGGCGCTAAATTTATGTTTATTGCGGGAATGTTTATCGCCGGCGCCTGCAATGTTTTATTCGGGACCCTCGTGTTAATCGAGAACTCTTCAACATTTACGGTCCTATGTTTCCTGGTGCGAGGGATGGAGGCGCTCGGCGCCAGTGCGTATTCCACCGCTAGCTACGTGTTTGTCGTCAACGCATTTCCAGACTCCATCGGCTCCGTTTTGGGTATTCTAGAAACATTTGTCGGCCTCGGTATGTCCGTGGGTCCAGCGATCGGTGGCCTCCTGTATTCGATTGGGGGTTTTGGCCTACCGTTTTACAGTCTTGGCGTTGTGATGGTATTAACTGTGCCAATAAACTTCTTCTTGCTGACGGATTGCGGAGAATATGTTTCGGGATCAAAAACAGCTTCTATACTTCGATTATTTCAAATTCCGTCGATAGTCATCACCGGGCTTGTAATTGTCATCGTGTCCAACACTTGGGCGTTCCTTGACCCTACATTGGAACCGCATTTGCGACAGTTTGGCCTGTCAACGAAACAGATTGGACTTATATTTCTGCTATTTTCGAGTCTGTATGGAATATTTAGCCCGATTTGGGGATGGGTTGCGGACCGTGTTCATAACCATTGGTGCATGATGGTGTGGGGACTTTTTCTGTCAACTATTGGACTATTACTACTGGGTCCATGTCCGTTTATACCGGGGCTTTCGAAGGAGCTGTGGTTGGACCTCGTAGCCCTCTCAATCTTGGGGATATCAGTTGCTTTGACACTGTTGCCAACATTTCAAGGAGTCCTTACTAGTTCAATCTACGAAGGCGGGTGTCCAGAAGCCCTAGCAACGTACAGCGCGGTGGCCGGCGTGTGGTCGTGTTGCTACTCCCTGGGAGAAGTGCTTGGCCCGGCGCTGGGCGGAGCGCTCTCACAAAGATACGGATTCCCACTCTGTGCTACACTGTGCGCTGTCGCTTGCTTCACTATGGCAATGGTAACTCTAACATTTTTCACACTACGCGAGTCGTCAAAATGGCTGCAGGTGCCAGAATCAGTATCGGATTCCATCCCATATACCGACAGCACGTGGAACAGCACATACTTCTGCCGCGCGCGCAGCGCCCCTGAAAGCAAGCTGGCCGAAAACTCTCCTCTGATCACGCCGTGTTCCTGTGCCTCAAGAAACGGACAATATTTTGGCCCAGCAACACATAAATATTTTTGTCTTAACCGCAATAAAAATAAGAAAAGCGGGTCTGCAAGCGTAGCAGAGGTGTTAGCTTATTTCTTAAAATTTCAATTCATTACTAACATGTATGTGAAAATACGAAGAAAGTTAAAAAGACAGAATAAAGACAGACTCGTTCATAACAATGAAGAATTGTATCAAGATTATCTAGCCAATGTTAAAGATGAGAAAAACGGGGAAAATTCACATACGAATGGAAGACAAAGTGAAGAAAGTAACGGTGTCAACATAAATAACAATGTTATCGCAAAACATAAATCTGAACTCAACGAAGTAGATGACTATTGTGCCTATTTAGAAGATGCGATTTTCGGAAGTCCGACAGTGATGGAGAACGTGAATAAAGAAAATTTGATTGTCAAGAGGAATAATTCAGGGCTAGTTTCGAAGTTGGTGGCGAACGACAGTGATAAACGGTCGAGTGACGAAATCATCAAGCACAACTTGCAGAAAGTACATTTTTACGAGCAGAACCCTGGATGCGATCCTTTTGAAGATGTTTTTGATGGTTGCGACTGCAAAGATGGAGTTACGTATGTCAGAGGAACGGTAACAGTTTCATCTGCAGGAGCCTGTGAAGTATAGCAAGTAATTCAATTAGCAGCAGTAACTTTTCTCCTGAAAATAACTTTAAATTAACAATAATTTGTAGTCATAATGGCGCTTTCACTCATATTATAATTAATAAAAATATTTATAAGTTAATGTTTGCTTGCATTTGCTTTATCGACCTTTCTCTATCCCCTTACAAAACGAAATAGCGAAAATATTTTTCTAGTTTCAAATTCTATTAGGGATACAGAACTTTACAACGATTCAACCCTCGTATCTACTGCGGACAAACGAAAGGGAAAGATACTTTCGAATGAGGAAGCAAGAAAGAGATAGCTACACAATCAAATCAATTTCACAAGTTGCTCCATCTCAAGTGAGTGGGAGTAGCCTATTACAAGGAAAGGAACCCTCCAGGAAAACCTTTAATCTCCTGTCGTGTTATGAGACTTTAGTTCAAACGACCTCTGTTGACGCTTTCCGACGCGGTCATGTACGCGTCTCTTGACCAATGTCCAGTTTTCAGCACTTTTCTCCTCTTTTCATAACATTTTTCTGATTATTTCATGTGAATAAATTTTCGTAGCACCTATTTTGAAGGCTACGATTTCCGTAGCTCGCAATTCTGTCCAATAACGAAAACATCACTACCAGGAAAACATCTCTTCAAAGATACCATGCCAAATTGCTCTTTTCCTTCGACTTCCGCCCTCAAAACTTATTATACAGAACAGTCTCGTGCGTTCTCCACGGGCATTCATTGTTTCAATACTGTTTAAATTTAAACGACGCCCTTCATCGTGTATAAGTAAAATATTAAATACAAAAATTGGATCAATTAATTGAGAATGTCATCGGAATAGCAAGAAGTTTGAAAGTAGGCAAATACATTACCTATCCTATAATACACTAACATTGTAATTAATTTATGGGTAATACTATTTTTAGATTCAATTGATTGCGAATATTTAGACAAAGCCTATTTTAGCACATTCTAATTGAATGAAAGTCCGTAAATTTAAACATTACATAACGAGGATTAAACAGATGTATATTTATTAGAGAATAGCTTTGTCTTTATCTTATTACTCATGTACACATGTATCATATATGAACACATTGGTATTTTTCGTAATATTCACTTTAGGTGTGCGTACGTAAGCGTAGGGAGTAGGGAGGATGAGACTAAAAGGATGGGGTAAAGCTCGAGGGAGCGACCCTCCACGCGTTGGAGTGAGAGCAACGTGGATGTTCTCTGTTCACCCAAATTGGATCGATATCTCCACAAATATGCCTTCCTGGTAATTTTGATGCTCATGGACATACAATTTCGCGACTATTGAAGCTAAAGTATGCCGCTTTATCGAGGAATTTTCACTACGATATTATAACTCTTGTTTTAAAAATTATTATTATTGTTTTTATTTAGATATAAGATGTCAAGTCTAGACTAGAGACTAGAAGATTTATAGGAACCATCCCAATCGTTGATACGTAGTTGATGTTATAAAATAAATAGGTATAATATTTTATGTTACAATGTTTATTGTGTTTTGTACCACAAACCAGGAAAGGAATTTGATCACCTGCACGTAATGCAGTGATAATAGATGCCATACGCCCAATGAATCGATCCGGATTAATTGAATCTACGCTCTCATTTATAATTG
>DWIE01000354.1:0-16156 GCA_018248235.1 Choaspes benjaminii
TATGGTTTGAAAATACACACGGCATTCATTAAAATATCCTCTGTTAGTTACATATTAGCTAACAACAAAATGTACTTTTTAAATTTATTGACGTACATTTTTTTTATGTTATGAAGTAGCATGTAGTTCACCAGCTGTGAGTAAGTAGCTACTGACGCCCATACATAACAGATACCGCGCTACTATTGAGGACATGGATCGAACTCCTTGTGATCTGCGTTTGCTGGCTATCACATCCTTACACCGAAACATAAGCAGTGCACACGCTACTGTTTCACGACACAAATAGGTGTGACAGTTGTACTGACGACAGTCGGACAGTCGAATATATTCATGTTCTACTACCCGTTAATACCTACATGCTACAATATGAGTAATAATAGTAATTTATCGGTGGTAGAGTCTGACAGGTTCGCCCGGGTGAGTACCACCACCAAACCTGTTTCTATATGAACTAGTTCTTATGAGTTGTGTTTCAGCTTGAAGGGTGCATCCAGCCGGCATGCATACAGCAGCATACGAACAACGCATTTGTGGCCAACTTCAAACAGAACGATAGACCTGTTTTGAGTCGCTTGCGGTTGTTTTGAGCTGCAGTGATCACTTAACGTCAGGTGAAGTACATGCGCGTTTGCTATTCTAATTTTCATTATAAAAATACAAAATTGAGATGGAACAAAAAATCCATGTAGATCTATTGATCTACAACAAATAACAACAATATTTTGTTTATTAGGTGGTTAAGACGTATTATTTGGTATCTTTAGAGCACTATTTTAACTTGTTTTATAACAACATTAAATATATAGATGTATGCCATGACATGATGTGGGTGACTATTTCTGATGAAGTTAATAACTATCATTAACAGTTTATAAACTCCGCGTGCCGTCCACATAAAGGCTCGTTAGGTGAAGTAACTCAGCCCAATACCTGCGGTATGAACCATAAACTGATTTCCATCAACGTTTATGTCCGATTAATTATTGAGGCATTCTCCGCGAAACTGGGAGCCCCGGCATGTCAATGAAAGCAATTACCTTCTATACATGTGTGGTACGCCGTCCAGATCCCCTACCGGTCCTCTTACGCCTAGATATCAATATCCAAATCTATTCACCGACAGATAATCGGAAATGTTATACCAGACGTACAATGCAGCGCAGTCATATGTCATGCTAGTGTAATCGCTCTACTCGAACCGCAGACAGACGTTTAATAGATATGTTGTTATAGAGAATGGAACCAATTGAGGCTGTCATTTGAAATCCAATGGCGTAAGTTAAGAAATTTTGTATTATAATCAGTGTAGGTTCGTAATTAATTAAAAACATCATGACCCAAATGTTGCTAATAAAACGATATAAGGTGAGAAATTCTATTGGTAATATACCTTTATTTTTGATTTTAGACGTAAAAGATACAATTATGCCAACATGCACTTTTACTTGTCAAAGAAGTTATCGATTAAATTTTATCCACATTATGTCCACCAGTTTGCTGAAAACTCTATTGTTACCCAACACACTGTTCTGCGCTCACGCTACGTCTTTGTTACTTCACACTTACATAAATGATGGATTGCTTACCAATAGCAGGATGGCAGTTCGAAAACATCCACTCCGTCAAAGGCTTACAAAAACCGACTTTACGGACGTCCGGCTATCGGCTTAAGGTCCAACTTGCTTTGCATGATCTCCAACAATTTCTTTTACAAAGATGTAAACGCCAATCGATGTGTCAGTGGCTGATGGGGAAACTTTTCATTTTGCCAATGTATCGGGCTGATGTTGTTGGACGGAAAAACAATTTTCTTGCTATTTGAGAGCTCATTTTTAACGTTATCGAGTGGGAACTTTGCGGAGTTTGAGTTTATGTAGATATTTTTCTGTTGATGCTACACGTGTCTTGGTACTGGCGTGATGGATGGATTTTGAATCTATTACATTCAACAACATTCTCCTTGATTTAATATAATAACGTTCTTACTATTTTAGTATTTATATAGTTAACTTAACTCCAAATTAAGGCGCATAAGTTGTATAAAATCAACTTTTAAGATGTATTTGCGTAGATAAAATGCATACAAATAGAAAATACAAAAATTCTTAGAATACAGCTTGTTTTTTTTTAAGGTGGTTAAGTCTTGGAAAAATGTTTACACCAGCGATTACGTATTTGAAATTGCACACTGAACCTCCTTCAAAATTTATAATATTTAATAAAACTTCAATGTATACCATCTTTAACTAAGACTATAAAAGGACCAACTCAATATCTATCAGGTTGGCCATATTCAGGAATGTCCACAGATGTCTGACTTTATCCTTGCTTACAATGTTGAAAAAGTTACATCATTTCCGGATAGTGCTTTTAATATTATTTCTGGCACATAGTCATTTTAGGTATTTACCAACACACTGGCCACATACGTGTTGACGCTGTTAAGTTACTAACACATACGAAACGAGTATTAAAATAACATAACTTACGCCTGTGTTTACCCGAAGATGTAGGTAGAGGTGACCATCGCTCACCTCTTGCCAGTTATGTTGAGGTCCCATGTAAAATAGATGGCCAGTATATTTCTATTTACGGGGCACATTTCGAAATTCCGAGCTACTACTGAGATTTAACCAATCAGGAAAAACCGTAGCATTTTGCTCGAGCCGGGAATTGAGCCCAGAACAGTCAGTCGCCTTCACGACCTCAGAACCAACAAACTATATCATCAAAAATTAACTGATAAGCAAATCAAATTCAATTCGTACCAACTACACCACAGGCATTGTATTTAATTTTCCGAATATTACCTTTCCTAATCCCCTAATGTTATGTAAGAAAAAAAGAGAACAACAGTTTTAACTAAATTTAATTTACTTACACAATACAAAGGATTCCTTTTACCTTACACATTTCAATTACGAGCGGCTGTTCCGTGCACTCTACATTATTTTGTTATGGGAAGCTGAAATGTTTTGGACTACAATGTTCATTGCTTTATTAAAGGTATCTGGAGTACTTTGTACGAGGTCAAAGTTCACTGAATTGGTTTTGGTAATGCTGATGAACGATTACCGAGCGAACGTCCTGGGTTCGATTCTTGGGCCCGTTAAAGTGCTATTGGGTTTAATCAGACTGCAAAAATCTCAGTAGTAGGTTTAGAAATATGCTTGGTAAATGAAAATATACTCACCACCTCTTAATTACGTGACCCTTAAAGATAACTGGAGAAACGTGGATGATGTTGACTTCTTCCTGCACCTTCGGGTAAACACAGGCATGAGTACAAGTTTTTTATGATATAAGGAAGTCTATGTAACGAATTTAATCAGAAATTCATTCGACTGGGTCAATACCACCCTCACACCTATTTGTGCGGTGATACAGTAGTGTTTGCACTATTTGTGTTTCGGTGTAAGGTTATGATAGCCAGCATATGCAGAACACAACGCGTTCGATCTAAGTCCTCAAGAGTAGCACCGCATCTGTGACTTCAGATATCGTGGGCTACAGTAGCTACTTACCATCAGGTAGACTGCAAGCTCGTGTGCTACTTCATAAAAAAATATGAGTTACGAAAACAACGACGACATACAGAATTCTAGTTACCATTTTAAAGTTTCGTAAAACTCCTATTCAGCAATCAAGTCATTCCTAGAGACAGAATAACTATATGCTAGTATTTTATGGCTTCAAGTCCTCGAAAGTTGCGCAGTTCCAAGTACCGCTTCTATTTTTCTATACGCGAGTTAGGTTAGCAAAGATAGTTTCACACAAATGGAGGGTTTTTTATGTTATGAGTCTACCTGCTGATAAGTAGCTACTGTAACCCATGACATCTGTAATTACAGACGCAATACTGATATAGATCGAACGCCTCGTGTTCTGCGTATGCTGGCTATAACACCCTTACACCGAAACACAAGTAGCGCGAACACTACTGTTTCACGGTACAAGTAGGAGTGACGGTGATACCGACCCAGTCGAACATATTCATGTTCTACCACCCGAAAGGTAAAGACACGAAACAAATGAGAAAAAATTGTCTCGCCGCGGGAATCGAACCCGCAACCTCACGTTTCGCAAAGCGGCTGTTCACCGTTTGCGCCACGGAGGTCGTCAAACAAACATATTTTGTATATAATGTAATACCTGAATGTCTCACCTGCTTACTTCTGATGCCCAAAATGTACGACACGTAACGCCATCTCGTAAAGTTTTGAGGTATCATATGCTAAAATCAATAGCAATTATGAAAGTACCTCAAAGATTTAAGAGATGGGGTTAGCAGTTCTTTAAAAATACAGCGTGCCTATAAATCACACTTGATGGTGTGTGATATAAGGTATATTTAGGTTTCAGGAATGATACTTAAATGGTAATGAACTTAAAAAGGAACACCTCAGCTAAATACAAAAATTGTTTCTGAGATTCTTGAAATTGTTTTAAGTGTCTAAGTACTTATACTTTATACGTACATAAATTAATAGGTATACCAATTAATTGATTTATTGAACATTTGGTTTAAATTCAGACGAGGTAAATGAACATCGGAAAAAGTGTATATAAACAATAGTGAATCAACCACACATTCCACTGAAACGGGCGTGCGTAATAAAGCAAAAATGCTATTAATTTTGTGGGATCATATTATTGAACGGGCGCGGATACAGCGAGCAAACAATACCTCTAAAAACTGAACAATACAACAAACAGCGCTGTACATTTCCATGATTTTTAAAACCATTCACATATCGAATGAAACAACGCATGGAAACAACGCAGTAATAACTTTACATTGCTCTCGGAATGGGAACTCAAAAAACACCTGTACAAACAGAAATAGAAAAAGGACTACAATATATGGAAACGTATCGTTTGGCTTTGATCACCCCTTTTTCAATAATAGAACCCGACTCGGCCCCTTTGTACCCGCTCCCGCCCGGGGCACTGCGTACTGTACGAATTGTAATGTGTCCATTTAATTTACCCACACAAAATACAACCCTTTTCCACTATTGTTCATTTGAGGGCTCTAATTTCTGTAATGTAATGTCGCTGTGAACGTCAACAGTTAGCGACTTTTAAACAACTAACTTTGGGTTGACATAACGTTTGGAATAATACTAGTGCTCAGAATAGGTTTGTTGTACAGATTTTACTGGCTTTTAGTATATCACAGTTTCAATTTTAAGTCAGTGTTATTTGTCACTGAAAGCATATATTACAGTAGATTAGTTCAAATGTAGCATTAGTAGTTGGATAGTTTCAAAAGGTTTTTCGGTAACGAGGGTAAATATGTTATAACTTTTGGCTTATTGTTAGCACGAATTTTATTAACTTATGTGATACAAATTATTTGGATTCTGTGATGCTCATTTAAGCTCTTCACATTAAATTTGTTTCACTCAATTGTATCGTTCCTATTTTCCTAAGCAGTTCGCGCCTATTTTCCTAAAGGGTTACCGAGATCCAAAAAATCTTTGCATACATTTTCTGTCTTAGATCAGTATGCAAGTATTAGTCATCGAGGTTGATGAATGTGACTCCAGTCGGACACATAACTTCGCTTTTCTAATAACAGATAACATAATTGTTTATCAGTGATATTATACATATATAAAATAAATTACGCAGACGTAACGTATCATCAGGTTAACTCTCAAGTAATTTTTAAGGTACAACGTCGTGATAATTCTGAGTGATATTAATTTAAATTTAGTGCTAATTATAAACTTAAACAAACAGTATGGAGTATGGAGGACGGCTGCGGCGTGCGGCATACGGGTCGGTAAACAAAAACAGCGCCGCGTGCCCGCTCTTTTTACGGTCTTTGTTCGCACCGCCAATTATAAACGAGAAACGTACATAATAAATGTGTGCGAAATTTTTAAACACGTGTAACGTCCCGCCGTACACCTATAGAATAGAGTACAAAGACAAACAAGTGATGCAGACAACTGAAACTGAACGAAAACTTGAAATTTTAAAATGATAACCTAACGTAGAGTAGAGTAAGTAATAGCTTTACTTTGTTTTAATCTATTTCTTCTAGTTTCTTCAGTTTCTAATGAAAAATTTCGTGTTTAACTTTGAAGTGAGCAGGTCACGTAACATTCTCTGACTCACAAAAAAAGTATTCCTTACAAGGGAAACATACAATCTCTGTCTCTAAAGGATTACGTTGAGGAATCATTTTAATTATTATCTCAGATTTTCTTTTGTTTAATTTTTTTTGAGATTTCTCCACAGAAGGTGATCCTCTAATATTAAAATTGGAATTAATAATCCAGTAGAAAATACTACGAACATAATGGCGACAAATGGACGCTCATCATTTTTATTTTAAGAATAACACTATATTGCACGAACACGAACAGAAGATAAAATTAATCAATTCTACAGTAGTGCACAACATTTTGTACCTTATTAGTTGCAATATAGGACCACGCACGACTTAACATACTTAATGTATCTAATCATTGGTTACAAATTAGTGTAATCGATGGGACATGTGAGGGTGACGTAACCTTTAATGGTAAAATGGTACATTAATTTCGTTATTGTTCACAGAAATTGTAACATTTGATGAGATCGTTAACGTAACTGAGAACGTGGTCAAAACTTCAGTATTTAATATATGAAAAAAAAATTTGAAATGATTTTTCCCTTTATTATTTTAATTCCTAAGCCTCATCGTCATAATATGGTATGGTATATGGTACTAATATGGGTAAAAGTAACTAGTAAAATTGGCTAGATAACATCTGAACACCGCTAGATATAACATGAAAAATGCTAGATACCAGATCAATAAAGCTAGATAACGCATAAAATAGGCTAGATAACACCTGAAAACCGCTAGATAACACCTGGAAACGTCTTGATAAATCATGAAAAAGGCTAGATACCAGGTCAAACAAGCTAGATAACGCATAAAATAAGTTAGATGATAAATCCTGAAAAATGCTAGATAACATGTTAACACCGCTAGATGGCAAAAAAAGGCTAGATAACATCTGAAAACCACTAGATAAATCCTGAAAAATGCTAGATACCAGATCAAAAAAGCTAGATAACGCATAAAATAGGCTAGATAACACCTGAAAACCCCTAGATAACATGTGAACACCGCTAGATAACACCTTAAAAATAATTACAATTATGGTAATGTAAATGAAAATTACAGAATAATAAATTTCATTTCGAATTTCATCTTAATGGGAAACGAAAAGGAATTAATCAAGCGGTTCGTATTAAGCGGCGGTCGGGCGAGTAACTAGCGAGCAGGTCAGTCTGTTATATTTCAGATATTTGCGGGGCGTATCAGTAAATCGGTAAATATGGACATTTCCCGTAATGAGAATTAAGCCAACGCTGCGATTAATCGAATGGAATATCAGGCTCGTACTTGCGCTAATATTTATATTGCGTTGCGGTGCTCCATCACGGCTACCTGAGTAAATTTTTACCTTTGACTGCTGTCTGTAGAGGTCTTGTAATTCAGTTATTAGAAAAACTTAAGTTATTTTTCAAACACATGTTTCTGTTATCAGTGGATATTAAATTTAGTCGATTTATAGTAAATCGTATTTTTTAAATATGCTATTGTATTTGCTCAAAATGTGTTTCCGAATAAAGTTACAAAAACAAAAACTGGAGCAGCTAGACCCCTATATATTAAAATATTTCTTATTCATCTTGGCCCGTCGATAGCCAGTATAAACATCCGGGAAGTGAGACCTGGTATGAGGGGTTTAATCTTAAATCTTAGCCGATCCATCAAACGCTGCCTCTGAACTGTATTAGCATTAACTGACCGCGCGAACAAAGGATTTTAATTCAGTTATCGTGAGCTTTGTTGCCGTGTAATTCTTTACTCTATCTTCTTTGATACGAGTACTCATATAATTTACTTTTCACAAAGGGATTTTACATGTTTGCGCATAATACCTAATTACGGGTAGTGCTGATTTATTCAGGAGCATTTCGTATTTAGTTCGTGAAGTTCTATTTAAATATACTCCAGCGGTTTCTGTAATAGTCTCGCGGATTACTCAACGTTGATGTTAATCCTAATCTCCAATCCTAAATGCTTGTTATTAAGGTCGGTAAAACATTTTCCTTTAAAGAAGCTTAGATAACCACTGAATTGTTAAGTAGCAAAAATAACGGAAACATATTTTTACATGGATTTAATTGGTTCTTTTATTTGAAGGTAAATTAGTAAACAATGAGAAATTGTTACTCTAATTTAATGTATAAGTTACATCAATTTTATTTTATTTATAATATCCTAAAATCATAATTAGTATAGTCAATAACAACAACCGCAACTGACTATTTTTTATAGTAAAAAGGAGGCAAATAGGCAGACGGCTCACCGGATGGTAAGTGATTACCGTCGCGTATGAGAATGCGCAACACCACGGGAGTTGTCAATGCGTTGCCGTCCTTGAAGAAACCTTTTTACACCTTGTTTGAAGGACCCCATGTCATAGCAGGCAGGGAAAACCACAGGTGGAAATTAATTTCAAAGTTTGCACGTTCGGGAAACAAAACTCCGTGCGAATGGAATAATTAGAGGCTAGTGTGAAGAATCTCCAATATCCTTGTCAGGAGATGAGCCGTATCGCACATAGATAACGTAAGAGCTGGCTCACCATATATTAAATAATATTTCCATCACAATAACTAAATCTAGTGATAAATTTGTTAAATAACTTTGGAAATTCAAAATCATGTTACTATCAAAATACAATATTGAAAAATATTTTTTCTTCCACATTTAGAGTTGTTTGCTCAACTAAGCCCAGTAAAAACAGGTGAGGATTAAAACTCCAGCTCTTTCGGAAAACATACGATATTGGATATTCAAAAATTCGTAAAAATTGAAGGACCTATATAGAGATCGTGCATCTAACTGTAAAAACGATTGCACGGGTTGACAGCGTAGAAGTGGAAACGCTATCCAAAATACATTCTGGAGCGTTACATCTTTAAAAGTCTAAAATTATTCTGTACGAGCTTTTACTTTTGACTTCATCCGCGTAGATTTCGATACTATGTATCGCATATGTACTATTCTGATATATAGGTATAAGCAACAACATCAGAGAGTTTCATATTAATCCACCCAGTAGTGTCAGTTCAGCGAAACTTACAACTTCACGAACGTTTGCGTTTATAACATTAATAAAATTTATGATCATAATTTTGTTCCCGGAAAATAAGGTTTTCATTTCTGTGAAATTTGAAGTATGTTGTTAAAAGTATGTAGAACTGTAGATACATCGGGATTAAATTAATAATCTACTTACCAGAAACTTACCTGGAAATGAGCTCAGAAAGTTCTAAATGCTACGAATGCTACGACTCGCTACTCACAAATGAATACGGCTATAAAGGTAAAGCAAAAATGACAACTTATTACTTTGCACTTACATAAAAAATCATGCATAGTTTTTGCAGTTTCATATTTATATGAGAAACATGACTATATATGTATACAGTTGTGTACATTTTTTATTTTAATGAAATCGAATGTGAATTTAAACCTTGTTTCTAAATATTTCAGGAAAATTAAAAAAGAAAAAAACATTAAAAAATTAATAGAAATATGATACCACAGTAAACCTAATCCTTAATAGAGATTAACATACTAAACGTACTATAGGCTATTCCTTTTTTTATTACTATAAAAATAGAGCAGCAAACGGGCAAGCAGTTCACTTGATGTTTAGTGACCACTGCCGCCCATGACATCCGTAACCGACGCTAAACCGACCGATCGTTCTGTTCGAAGAAATCGGTCACAAGTGCGTTGCTACTCTTGAAGGCTAAGATGGTCGCCTCATGTATCGTGTGTGTGCCATTTTTACAAGTGTAAAATGAAACATATTAATGAACATATTCTAAACCAGTTTCTTTTTATAATGAAAATGGAATATGTACGGTAGTATTTCCTTTAAAATACCCTATGGAGACCCGTGTTGGCGCAGTTTACTCGCAAAAACACACGGCCTGCCCATGACGAGGTCCAGTTTACTTTGCAGCCGGCAAAGGTAAAAACCGATGTTTATTACCGGAGTTCGTAGATTTGGTATTTACAGTAGGGAGTTGCTTATGCATTACCCACATGATATTTCATACGAGTAACTAACAACATGCAAAACAGCGGGTTTATTTTAAGCCTCGTGTACACGTACTATTCAAATGAGATAAGTTCACAAGGTTTACAAAAACAGTACTGTAAAGTAAATACAATATCAATGCTGATAATCTCATGTTGCATTGAGATTGAATACAAGTGTCTGTATTTTCTACAATGAAAACATACTATTTGTGACCATGATCGATAACATCCTGATGAATAACCAATGTATTTCTATCACACAATCCGAAAATAGGTTTCAATTTAATGATTATATTGATTTAATTATATACGCCTGAGTGTGTACATGTATACCGTTGATCTTCCACAAGTATAACTTTGCCATACATTTGTTAAAAGATTCATTCTGTGTGTTTGTTGTGACTTTAAATGACAGTAAATAAAAAGTTAAAAAAAAGACAGACAAAGAGCAATAAGAAAAATATGAGTAGAGACGGACAACGCGCACCATCTATCCATCTATAGTAAAGGCAAATTTTTTGATACTATGAAAATGGTCATTTATTATACAATCTATCTTCATACTGAAGATACTTCATACTAAGCGCACATCCATCTTTGATTCGTCCATAGTAAGCTATTGGTCGATAGAAATAATGTACAAAAACTCTATGTAGCTCTATTTCCCACAGTCATAGTAATTTTCGTATAAAATTTAATTCAAAAATTCAAATCTTTTATTTCATCATAAGGTATTTCACGTACACTTGATGAACATCAGGTTTACATATTTTTACGATCATCGGCATAACCCCAATTAGGCTTATGGGAAGGTTGACCTAGAGAAAAAAGTCGGAGGAAAAAGCTCAAGGCACTCCTTTTTAAAAAATATCGGTTTTTCAATCTATATCTACCTTAACACTCAACTAGTGATTTACGCATTCCAAATATATATTTTATACATGACATAAAAAAATAACCAGATCTATATTTTAGTGAAAGCTAACCTCACCTGCATGAGGTTGATTGCCTCCTTGTTGAACAACAAAGTGTCCATGAGCAGCACTCTGCCTAGCAGGCGGACTGCATGCTCGATAAACGTTCCTAATGCAAGAAAGAAAAATACCATCAATACTCTTACACGTAAAACAATTATTAAATTAACAATCTCTATGCTGTACATATTGTTGACACATTGAAAATAATAAGGATTAAACTCAAAAGAAACTTATATTATATCTGTATGTATATATACGTAAACCGAAAATGTTGTTTGTTTGTTATTTTTTAAGAAAATTGTGCATAAATAGTGATGTGAAATTTGGCTCAGTTAAAGTTTATATGGAGAAGGAGTGCAGGGAACAATTTTTTTGTATAATTTGCATTAGAAATACATTTAATTGTGTAAAAAAAACATACAAACACACATTAACTAATATGTATACTCTTTTGTTTATACACAAAATGGCCTAATTTCGACTCACCTTTAGTTTTCATTCAAAACATAATATAAACCAAAGTCCAATCTACGTATATTCACGGATAAATATCAATTCATATATATCTTATACAGAACTCGCCTTTAGCTATTTGTCTTTAGCATTGCGATTAGTTAATACCTTCATTGCAATTATCTTTGATGTTGTTTGATATAACCCATTGTAGTAAAATGTTTACTTACTTCCGCCAACATCTGGTGAGATACTAATGATTTTAATCTAAGCAGGAAAATGGAAAAAATAAATGCATTTAATAAGAATTATTATATATAGTTTTATGTTATGAAGTAGCACATGGGCACATGCCCACATCACTACATAGTGACATGTGAACATGGGATGTTCCTCTGAGAACATAGTTCGAACGCCTCGTGTTACGCGTATGCTGGCTATCACACCATTACACCGAAACACAAGTAGTGCGAACACTACTGTTTCACAGCACTAATAGGTGTGACGGTGGTACCGACCCCATGGAACATATTAATATTCTACTACCCGTAATTATATAATATTTACAATAATAACGAAATATCTTTATTAACTTTTCGTCCTCAAAATATATAATCTAAGTCGTAATAACTAATAACGGCTCGGCTGTACAAATTTCTAACAACGAGAATTTCTTTCACAAGGAAATCACAATATCTTTTGTCATTGAAAACACATTATACTTTGGATAAATAAACGCAAATATTTTTAAGCGTCCCTCAAGTCAAGTTTAAATTAAAGCTTGTTTGTGCCTGAAATTCGGCAGTATTATAAAGACAGGCCAAGACGATACGAGCCGCCCGCCTAGAGGCACCCCACCGCGCAGATTTAATTAACAAGATATGGGTCTCTTTTAACCGACTCTACCTTTTGGAACATCGACGATTAAAACTCCTATAAGTCATACACATATAGTGTGCTTTGACTACGCACAATTCATCGCCTATAGAAACAAGAGTTAGTATAATCTATACCTCTATCTACCAATCTATATTTATATATAAAAGAATAATTGACTGACGGACATATTAACGCACAGCCTAGACTATTAGGCTAGAGTCATGAAAATTTGCGTACGGATATACAGGAAGGATTTTTTTTAATTAAATCCCTAGGTGGTGAAAAATAGGAAGAAATTTCGTAAGATCCTTTATTTATGAAGATATATCTATGAAAGTTGGTATTTAGCTTAAGAACATCATGGACTATTACTCAACAATGGCATGAGTAAAGCTGCCGGCAAAGCATTAGTTTTATTAATAAAATATCAACAACTTATAATATACAATAAATATATAATTATACAAAAACACTCATTAGATAATTTATATTATTATATTAAATGTAAAAAGCACAATCGAAACCGCTGACCTTGTGTAGAGTGCTAAAAATGCTGGAGATGTTGCCTCTCTGAAAAGCCAGACTGCCTTTTGCCGAGGTAAGCGGCGGTACGTTGGTCATTAGTTGCTATTTAAAAACATAATATATTTATAAACAAAAAAACCATGTCGCCATCTTCGTCCACGCTCATCTCCGAAACCACTGATTTTTGTACATGTGTCTTGTGTGGTCCATCTTGAGAGATATGATGATTATTATCGTGACAAAATCTTTTATTATACGCGGAAGAACTCATGGGCAACAACTTGTATATAAAATGTAAGTATCTCTCTGTCTACCCAATAAGGCATTAGTTGTGCAATACATTGTGGCCGATATTCATGTTAAATTTCTGAATTTATAGCTATTTAATTTACAAAGAAAATAAACTTTAATAATAATCTTGATACATCGGCAACGTCTATTCTTCTCAATCATTCATTCGATAAGAATTCTTAATATTAAAAATACCCTAAACGAATGACTGATTGCAAGCAAAACTGCGGCACTGCTAGTTTTAATACACAAATGTGAAATTTCGAATACAAATGTTGACGATGCGCGTACCGTCGATCAGTTATGCGAGATTGCATTTGCAAACTTCGTACTTAATCGATTAAATTTCTGATGTGAAATTGTATTGTTTTCATTATCCATTTTGTTCGGGACATTGTTTCCGCTCACGAACCTCGTAAATTATGAACTGTATGTTTTCCTGCAAGCCCTCAGGCCAAGCTTTAGCTGTGTTAAAACGAATTGAAAACCGGTAATCGAATGCGCGCAATGGGAGCTATGTCAATATTTTAAATTTAAATATCAAATGGAAATACCGGTTTAATATTTATTTTACTTTATTTCATGTAACATCCATCTCTGTGTCGATTTTAAATAACGCAACTTGTTTTAAAACAAGGATATATTTTATTTACACTCTGAACTCGACTATCGAATGCACAGATAACTTACCCGCTTTATTTGTAATTATGAATTCTGGCTGTTCAAAGCTTTTAAATAAATAACATACCTGCGCCGTAGATAATTATTAAAGCGAATGTTTGACAGGAGATAAGGGCCGCGGCAACTTTGTTGTTACTTCGGTTAAGGGCCCGTAACATCTTTGCGCCATCTGACGGCGAGATTCGACGCCGAAATTAAAAAAAGCGAAACAGCTGCCCACCTTAATTAGAATTTTTCAAATTTATACTACGGAGCGAATATTCGGGGTAGTGTTTACCTAATATTTGGGATACGTAATATAAAAATGTAATTTTGCCGTAATGCCGTCGGACAGGTTTTACTACGACGAGAACAAAAGAAACAATTCCAGCAATTCACAAGAGTTAGAATTTGATCTGGCATTCTTTTGTACATAAATTTATTTGTGTGTAAGTATTTTAGATTTGTACAATTGTTTTATTAACTCTTTTTATTTTGACATGTCCCAAATAGCACCGCAGCCAAAGATTGAATGACACAAAAAAATAACTCAAGCCTGTATTTATTCGTAGTTGTAGGCAGAGGCAAACATCGCTCACGTTTCGCGAATTATGTTTAAGGCCCATGTAATAGATGGCGAGCATGTTGACATTTACCGGGCAAATTTCCTAACTCCGGGGTGCTACTGAGGTTAAATAAAAATAAACCTATGACACTTTGAAACAAAATAATAATTATGCATTTAAAAAATCAAATAATTACAAAAATTGGTACGGCATACGTATTTGTTAAACATTTGCTACAGTTTGCTTACTGCTTCATATTTGATAAGGCCCTTGTGAAATAAAGTGTTTATATTTAAATTTTACAATTGTACGTGTAGGTTATGTAAGATGACCAAAATTAGAAGTACTTTGTTTGAAAAATAAGTAACAGTCGGGATTAAGTTAAAACGCTTCGTATGGTAAGTATATTATCTAACAATATTGTATCGGAGGTAGAATACGTCCAGGGTCGCCCGAGTGAGTACCACTGTTTCTGGTATGAAAAAGATCTTATGAGTTGTGTTTCAGCTTGAAGCGTGTGGCAGCCAGCACGCACAGGGTACACGAAGCAACCAACGTAGACCTAGGGATTAGCAACGCGGTTCTGACCAACTTCGAACATAATGATGGGTTCATTTAGTCTCTTATAGTTGTCAAGGTTGGAGTGATCACTTAACATCAGGTGAGCTGCATGCCCGTTTATTACTCTAATTTTCTTCAAAAAAATGGGACAATACATTTTGTATATAACGAACACGAAAATAATGTAACGAGAGTTTCCTCAATGATAGTAAAATCGATATTGGATATTAATGTTTCTTGCATCAAAATTTAAAATTTTGATACAGCTGAAACATTTTTAATACACGTTGATTAACAAGGTTATCGATCAAGTTTATGAAAATGTGCACTGGCACATTGCCAAAACAATTTTCAGGTAAACGCACAACACACACGGCTGAGTTCATTCAGTTAACCGTTCACATTACATGTGCTCGTTTTCCAAAAACTGTAAAAGATTTTTTTTATACAAGTCAACAGGTCTCGTTGGAACACAGCCAGTTGTATAGTTCTAGTAATTGTTTTAAAGTAACCCTCAATTTAATGTGCAAAATTTTATGTCTTATCAGTAAGTACGGTGGAACTTCTTGTTGAACAAGTGTTTGAAAGCGGCAATATTGTCAAAGTATTCACTGAAGTTATAGGGGTGAATATGGTGAGCTATTGCTCACGTGACTGTATTTAGACTACATTTATAAGAACTTCGCCTTTAAAATTGATTAAACAGTTAAATGTAAATTTTTCGTAACAAAAATAACTTTAATGTCTTAATATACGATCTTAAAATGATAATAATGTATGTCTTGTAAATTTGTGGGTTTATCAATTCTTGTCGGAATCGTCTCGGGGTGTTTAAAGTACCACTGTGTACAACTTGGGAGATTAAAATTCGTTTAATTCATGAAAATACTGAGGATTCACTGCAAGTAGTAACATAATAAAAAAAGACGTGTGGCACTCGGAGACTGCCGCGGTAAAGCTATTGCATAGCATTTTTTATCAACTTTTGTAATTATAATTATTACTCAAAGCAGGCATGAGTCACCAGATTGCGGGGCGAAGAGGGGGATTACGCATGCACAGTAACGCCGATACAACCAATGCCACCTAGAGGCGAGTTGCTGAAC
>DWIE01000355.1:0-16144 GCA_018248235.1 Choaspes benjaminii
GCGCGCGCCGCAGCACGCGCGCCACCACGTCCGCCAGCGCCTCGCGCGCCCCTTCGTCCAGTAACGACATGCATTGCAGATGGAAGTCGGGGTCGGCGGGCAGGCGCAGCACGGCGCGGAGGGCGGTCTCGGCGGAGGCGCGCACGTAGGTGTTCTTCTCCTTGGTGCCGTTGACGAGCGCCGGCAGCAGGGCGCGCAGCAGCTCCGCCGGCAGCCGCACGCCCTCGGAGCTGCCGGAGGCGGTGCTCTCGTCCTGCTCGTTGTCGCTGTCGCTGTCGCTCTCGCTGCCGTTGGTGACGGTGGTGGCAGGGGCGGCGGAGGGGGCGGTGGTGCCGCCGCCGGCCTCGCGCGCGATCATGCAGCACGCGCGCGCCATCAGCTGCTTCACCTCGTTGCTTGAATGGTTCATGCTCCGAACGAACTGCGAGAGTATATTCTGCGGGACGGGGCGGTCCTCCTGCAGCAGGTGGCGCACGAGGTAGCCGATAGCGCGCACGGCGTTGCACACGATGGGCACGCGGTCGCTGGCGAGGTGCGCGAGCAGCACGCGCTCCACCTTGTCGCGGAAGGCGTCCGTGTAGACGCAGTGCGGGGTCTCCTTGAGCGCGACGAAGAGCGCGGTGGAGCGGCCGTGCGTGAGCAGCCAGTCCTCCTGCGCGTGCGGCGCGGCGTGGCCGGCCGCCAGCACGTGGTGCAGCACGGCCGCGTCGCGGTCCGCCGCCGGCAGCGCGTGCACCAGCGCGCCCAGGCACCCGCCCACCATGATGCGCGGGGTGTCCTCCGGGTTGCCGAGCGCGGCGGGCGCGGCCAGCGTGGCGAGGATGCTGAGCGCGAGCTGCGGCGTGATGCGCGTGCCGCCCGCCGTGATCATGTTGCGGAACGCCAGCAGCATCGTCTCGCGCAGCACCGGGTCCTCCATCGTCTTCACTGCGTTGTGCACCTCAACGAAGATGGGGTCGGTGCGCGTGTGTATGACGACCAGCTGCGCGAGCGCGATGCCGGCCTTAATCCTCACAGGCCTGTGCTGGTCGTTGAGCGACTTGACAAACGTCGTCTGCAGCTGTGGTAGGAACTGTTTCAGCTGCCCGCCCACTTGGGAACACTTTGTGATGAGCGTGGCGAGAGTATCCAGTACGGCAGCCTTGAGGACGGCGTTGAAGCGGTCACCCAGGATGCGAATGAGCGGGCCCGTCACGTGGATGATGACCGGCTGCAGCGCGCTGTTGGGCGCCAGTTTCACCAGCTCGCCCAACATCAGCGTCGCGCTCTCCTTGTCCTCCGGCATGCCGTTGATGATCGCTTCGCGGAACAGCGGCATCAGTGGGGTTATGCCCTTGGGCAGGCAGAAGCCGGGCAGCTCGCCGTCCACGTCGGCGGCGGCGAGGCGCATGGCCTGCCGCACGTCGGCCACGTGCGCCACCAGGCGCTCCGCGTCCAGCGTGCGCGTCAGCGCGCCCAGCGCCTCCCACGCCATCTGCAGCACCTCCTGCTCGCGCTCCGCGAACAGCAGCAGCAGCCCGCGCAGCAGCGCGCCCACGTGCACGCCCAGCTCGGCGCGCGTGTGCGTCACGTACGCGCACAGCAGCGCCGCCGCCGCGCGCCTGCGCTCGCGCTGCTCGCCTTCCCCCTCCGGCGCGCGGATCATCTCCAGCAGCGTGTCCACTATGCATCGCACGCCGGCCTCGTCGACGACGGGCAGCAGCGCGTCGCGGCACTGGTCCAGCTCCTGCGGCTCCTGCGGCTGGCCGCGCGCCGCCACGAGCGCCGTGATCAGCGCGGGCAGCACGCGCGGCAGGTGGCGCGCCAGCGCGCTGCCAGCGGCGGACGCCAGCGCGGACAGCGCGCGAGTGTTCACGCCGTTGGGGCCCGCCGTCAGCACCGGCACCAGGTACGGCAGCACCGCGCGCGACTTCAGCGCCATCACCTGCTTCAGCCCGTCAAGCGTGGCGTCGGCCAGCGCGCGGTCCGGGCTGTGGATCTGCGCGAGCATCGGCGGCAGGATCTCGTCCAGCGCCTTGGTGCCGATCGTGGTGTACAGGCTGTCGAACGTGCGCGCCGCCGCCACGCGCACCACGAGCAGCTCGTCGCACAGCGCCGTGCGCACCGTTGGTATCAATCCGTCGGCGAAGGTGAGGACGGCCTCGCGGGAGGTTGAGGCGAGGATCTCGCCGAGGCCGATGCACACGCCCTGCCGCTGGTCCGCGTGCTCCGACCGCAGACCGCGCTCCAGAATCGGCACGATCTCCGGCAGCACACGCTCGCCCAGCTTCCTGACGAGGTCGCCGAGAGTGCGCGCGGCGACCTGCCGCTTGTCGAAGCTCTCTGACGCGAGGCAGCCCAGCAGCAGACTGAACAGTGTAGGTAGAATCTCGCGTAGGGTCTTCGGTGTGTTGGTCACTACCACCTTCCAGACGTGCAGCGCGGCCTGGCGCACCATGAGCGCCACGTCGGAGCGGCCCATGTACAGGCCGGCCAGCACGCGGTTGCGCCGCTCCGCGCCCAGCGCGCGCATGATCGCCTTGTGCGAGTGCTCCGTGCCGAAGTTGTCGTCCTCCGACGCGGTCTCCGTGCTCATCTTGCCCGACACGCCCGAGATGCGGTACAGCAGGTCGCCCAGCAGCTGCACCGAGCTGTACCGGATGCGCCAGTTGTCGTCGAACAGCCCCTTCTCCAGCTCCGGCAGCAGCAGCGTTATCGCCGACTGCGCGTACAGGTTCACGATCCGCTGCCCGGCCTTCAGGGCGGTCTCTCTCACGTACTCGTTTTCGTCCGCGAGCGCCTTTAGGATGGGGTTGATGATTTGCCCGATGTAGGGGGTGAACTCGTCGGTGAAGGCGCCAGGCATGTATATGAACATCATTATGTATCCGTCTTTCACGTGTGGCGCGATATCCGTGCGCTCCGCAGTCGCAATGATTTCTGGCATGATCTTGTGCAGCTTGTGCACGCCGAGCCCGGCGACCACCTCGGAGAGGCCCTGCGCGGCGCCCGAGCGGTCCACGGAGCTGCTCTCCGAGGTGAGCGTGTGCATGAGCCACGGCAGCAGCTCCTCGAAGCTGCTCTCGCCCATGCCGCGCACCATGGCGCCCAGCGCGCGGGACGACACCGACCGCACCTCCGGCACGGGGTCGAGCAGCGAGCTCTTGAGGCCGGGGATGATGTTGGGCAGGTAGGGCGTGAGGTCCTTCTGGTCGGTGAGCGAGTACATGTTGCCGATGATCTGCGCGGCCATCTTGCGCGTCTCCGTGCTGCGGTCCAGGAAGGCGCGCTGCACCACCGGCATGATCAGCGCGAGCGACGGCGCGTCGATGAAGTGCACGAACTTCGTGTCGAGCAGGGTCTGGAGGCACGCCGACGTCTTGTTCGACGGGTCTTGCAGCGCTTGCAACAGTACGGGGACGATAGCCTGTATCTCGGGGTTGCGGATGACGGAGCCGATGACCTTGAGCGCCTCCGCGCCGGCCTCCTGCACGCGCATGTGCGAGTCGCTCAGCACCTCGATGAGCTTGGGCACGATGGACGGCAGGCACGACGACAGCTGCTTCGGCGCGCAGTACGCCATCGCGCCCAGCAGCTCGATGGAGCCGGCCTTGGTCCGCCAGTTGTCGTCCTGCAGCGCCTGCAGCAGCGAGGGCAGCACCAGCTTGACGCCGTGCGCGCTCAGGCGCGACATGATCAGCTTGGCGGTGTCGTCCGCCGCCGCGCGCACGTACTGCGAGCTGTCCCCGAAGCACATCAGCAGGTGCGGCAGCACGTGCACGATGTACGGCTCGAACAGCCGGCCCAGCTTGAAGCAGAGCATCTCGAACCCGAACAGTGCACCTTCTCTGAACTTATAGTTCTTCTTCTCCTGTATAGCATCGGTGAGCTTGCCCATCACGTCCAGCTGCTTCAGCGAGAGGATGCCGAGCCCTTTGATGATGCCTGCTATGCCGTACGCGGCTCCCCGCCTGTCGCCATATTTCTCAGCAGTGAGCAGTTGCTTCATAAGCTTATTCATGATCGGCTGGATTTCATTTTCGAGAGCCGGCGACGTCACGAGATGAGGCAGGCAGTTGCTAACTGCATCTTGCACCTGCTGGCTGGGCGTGGAGAGCGCCTGCACGAGGCGCAGCGCGATGGGGCGGATGCGCGCGTCGCTGGGCTCCAGGTGGCGCGCCAGCGAGCCCACCAGCAGCACCACGCTCTGCCGCACGGCGTCGTAGCCACCCGACTTGGGCGCCGTGTCCAGGAACTGCTCGAACACCGGCAGCTGGCTGCTCAGCGTCTCCTTGCCGTGCAGGTCCACGACGGCCATGGCGGCGTCCAGCATGTCGGCGCGCACCAGCTCGTGGCGGTCGGCCAGCCCGCTGCGCACGAAGAAGCCCACGGCGGCGGGCACGGCGGCGGGCCGCAGCCGCGGCGCCAGCGCGCGCAGCCCCAGCGCCGCGCCGCGCCGCGCGCCCCACTCGTCCACCGCCGCCGCCGTCTCGTGCCCGAACTGGTCGCGCCGCGCCGGGATCAGCGGCATCTTCTCCAGGTAGACCTGGTGCAGGTGCTCCATGACGACGTCGGGCGCGCAGGCGGGCGAGGCGGCGCGCGCCACCAGCGCCGACAGCGCGGCGGCGGCGGCGCGCTGCACGGGCTCCGCGGGGTGCTGGATCTCCTGCAGCAGCAGCTGCAGCAGCTCCGCGTCGCGCTCCGCCAGCCAGCGCGCCGCGCGCGGCAGCTGCGCCCACACCTCCACCGCCAGCGACTTATTGTCCTCGCTGATGTCGAAAGTGGCGATGTAGAGACGCAAAGTGAGAATCAGTCCGAAGTTGTGGTCCTCCAGCAGGAGCTGCAGCCGTTCCACCACGCACTGCAGAGCCCGAAGAGCTGCGTCCCGTACCACCTCCTGCGGGTCCTGCAGGCCGGCCAGCAGGCAGGACGCGTCCTCCTGGTCCAGGCGGCCGCGCGCGGCGCAGCGGGCCGTCTCCAGCAGCGCCACCGTGCACGCCGTGGCCACGCGCCCGCTGCTGCTGCCGCGCAAGTCGACGAGCAGACGGAACATGTGGTCGATGGGGAAGAGGCTTGGGTCCAGCAGGTCGTCCATGTCGCCCTCGAGCGCGGCGTGCTGCGCGATCACCTCCAGCCCCTTCACCATCATCGTCTCGTTCACCCGGGTCGCGCCCCAGGATAACCCTTGCTTGAGCAGCGGGAAGACGAAGCAGAAGCCGGGCGCCGTGAAGTGCGACCGCGGGCCGGCGCTCGGCCGCCCGCCCACCGTGGCCGCGTGCACCAGCTCGATGGTGCGCACCGTCGCGCTCTCCAGCGGCTCCTCCTCCCAGCTCGCGTCCAGGTCGCACTGCGGCCGGTGCAGCCGGACGAGCGCGCGCGCCACGTGGTCGGCGAGGTGGCGGTGGCGCGGCAGCAGCAGGTCGCGCAGCAGCAGCACGAGCGGCAGCAGGCGCGGCGCGGCCAGCGGCGAGCGCAGCGCGGCCAGCAGCGCGGCCAGCAGGCGGCGCGCGCCCAGCGCCACGGCGCGCGCCCGCCCCGCGCCCACCGCGCGCACCAGCTGCGCGCACGCCTCCACGCCGCTCTCCACCTCTGTCAGCCTTTCACGAATAGCGTTCTCCTTGGCCAATTGAACTTTCACCGCTTCTCTCTGTTTTGCTGTTAGGGAAGCCTCCTTGGCCTTGCCGTCCTGCTTCCGTTTTTCCTCAAACTCTCGCCGTAGCTGCAGCTCCTCCAATTGTTCCTTATAGCTGTAGGCTTTGCTTTCGCGTTTGAGATTCATTTCCTTGTTGTCGTCACTCCCGGGCAGCACGGACTTGTCGTACAGGTGCCCGGGCGGAGTGCGCAGCACGAAGTACTCGTCGCGAGTGACGCGCAGCAGCGCGGGGTCCTGCAGCGCGGCCAGCGCGCGCGCCAGCGCCGCCGCGCCCAGCCCCGCCGCCCCCGCCCCCTCCGCCCCCTCCGCGCTCCAGTGGCACAGCGTCGACACCGCGTTCGACATCGTCTGCGGCCATGGAGACGTGCTCGTTAGCTCTACCGGCCGCAAAGTTAGGTGCGAATACATCCGCTTTACTTAAATATAAAGTCAGAAGTAGCAACATGTGCACGGAGCCAAAATTGAGAGCCCACGCGCGTTCTCGAAATACAGTAGTATGAACACTGAGATATAACTGCATCATTATGTATGACTATAGTATCTATCCCGAAAGGTAAGTCGTTGCTGAGTGCATGAGATGTGGCCAACCAAATTACAAATGCTGATGCTGACAAGACAGTTCAAACATATAGTAGGATGTGTTGACCAGATAACACTCACTTCAGTAGGTGTGTAGCCGTCTATGTAGACTTGCTTGAGGTGGTCGTGGTATTTGGTGACCAGCGCGGCAGGCGACAGCCGCAGGTGGCCCACCAGCCGCGCCCACGCGCGCTTGTTCGCTGCTTTCACTAATGGGTGGTGTGAACACGGAAGCGCTGCTATCGCCAGCGCTTCGGCCTCTTCTGCTGGGTAATCTCTAAATGAACAAAGTGCTTGAACACAGTCTAATATCATCTTCCCCGTGACCTCGGCTGGCTTCTCATCTGCGGGGCCCTTCTCCTTGGTGCTGAATATCTTCCCCTCCTCGAGCAATTCATTCAATTTCAACAACATGTTCTTTGCCAAATGGGCTCGGTTTTCGTTGGCCAGCATTGACTTGACTTCTTCCAGGGCGGCACTGCGCACCGACTTGTTAGGCGTCAACAGCACCAGTATAAATGCGCGGTGCGGGGGAGAGTTTATGTCGTTGGCAATGCTCGGGTAGTTTTCCATTACTGTTCTGCATAACAGCACCACCTGTATTAGGACTATAAAGGGGTAAATGTTGTAGTGCTACCAGTTCTTCTGAAGCAATTATATAACGAAAATTAAAATAACTTAAATAATACAGTGCTTTGGCAATGTGTGCAATTTCGAGAATGGGCAAGCCTTGAAACTTGCTTCGATTATGAAACAAAGATAGTTCATATAAAATAACAGGTATAACTCTAGCACACACACTGACCTATAAAACAAATTTTATCTTTATCCTTCATAAAAAAACAGTGATTGATTTTGTTAAAATAGCATTCTTTTGTTACTACCACTGCTTTAGAAAGAGACAGAAAACTGTATAATATTTTTTATATATTATTACCTGCATGTATATGAACACCACATTGTGAGTATTTACCATGTTGTAAATAATACTTTAGTTTTGTACATTTCATTTTAGTCATTGGTAAAGTAAGTAAAGCTAAGTAACTGTAAATTGAAATAAAAATATTATAAATCATTTCACGTACAAGACTTGCATTAGCAAATTAGTGTTATGTCTTCTTATAATATATTGATGAAAGATTGTCTGACTAAACAGGATCTTGAATCATGCCATAACATATTAACCTCATATCTTATATAACTATCTTTGCCACCAATTGTTCATAGATTGCACTGAAATGCTTTCAGCAAGTATTTACTTATATTACAACATTAAACTTAAATTATAAACTGAAATATAAAACAAAGCCACGATATTTGAATTTAAATGAATTCCAAACCTTCACAGGTTGCTAATAATTAAATACCAAAGGGCAATAGCAGCAGTTGCAGCGCTACTTTGCATGGATTCATCTGTACAAAGTGTTAGTAATTAATGCAAAAGTACAACTTAATTAGCGGTCTCCCGTACGACACGACTTAGAAGTAGCATCGGCTAACTTCATAAAAACTTTTACCGAATGAAATGACAATGGGATATAAATCTTCAAGATTGCTTACATCAAACAAAAATAAACTTTCCCTTAGTTCAGAATTAATCTGCAGAATTAATTGTAATGATTCATTCGACATATCCACAATCATAAATTAAGAAAAAAAATATACGGTATTGTCTATACTGTCGTAAAATATAGATATGAATTTCACGTGATCACACAAGCACATATTTTGCTGGCAAATCTAAGTCGTGTCGTACTGTTTTAGATTAAAACTACAGGTTGTATCCAAACATGGCCTATTATAGTTGAAGATCTTTATGGAATAAGGCGCAGCTTGGACTATTGGAAGCGCCGTGATGCTACAGGCTTAGCACATATTACATTAACTGGTTGAGGCAGTCTTTATTATATTATATATTATATAATCTAAAATCAAGATATTTTTTAACGTCTTCTCAAGCATTACTTCTGTAATAATTAAATAAAAATATATGTAATCGTTCTACTGTTAATACAGCCAAGCACGCACGCATGCACGCACACATGCACGCACGCATGCACGCACGTACGCACGCACGCACATAGTCATTGACTAATATGATAGAAAATAAGTGTAGAAGTTACCTCCCAAACAATTAGCAACCTTCGCGTTAAACTACATAGATCAGTGCTGTCTTATTCCGCAAAACTGCGACAGGATTAACCACAACAAAAAAATATCTGAAAAACTTTAAATGCTGGTATTTCAACGAATGCTATAGTTTTTAATGAAGTATCGAATTTTTTAAGGTTACTTTAACGTTAGTTACATCTGTAATAATCAATTATGGCATATTGGAGGTATGCACGCTCTGTTATTACAATCTCAATATTTAAATTAACAGATTCTATACATATATAAATAGTTGTGTAAATTCAACGTCCCCGGGACGAGTAGCCTTCACATTGGTGGCGCAGTTAGTGCTACAAGTACTAACGATGCTAGTAGTACTGCATACGATAGTTCGTGCCAGTGCGTCGTCTCACCATCGTCGCTGGCGGCGGCCAGCACGCGGTCGTGCAGCAGCGCATGCCGGTCCGCGTGCGCCAGCGCATTCCACAGCGCGGCCCGCGCCGGCAGCTCGCGCGCGCCGTCCAGCCGCGTCAGCGCCAGCATCGCGCAGATGCCCTCGCTCACCACCAGCGGCTGCTGCGGCTGGCTGACGGCCTTCTCGACGGCGGCGGCGCAGGGCGCGGCCAGCGCGGCGGCGGCGGGCGCGGCGGGCGCGGGCGGCGGGCCGCGGCACAGCGCGCGCGCCACCAGCGACACGTACGCGATGCGCACCGCCTGCGTCGTGCTCTTCGCTGCCAGCCCCTTCTGCAACACCGCCCGCTCGTGAGGACTTGCCACGCTTCATTGCACCGTATCCCCCCAGACAGTTTATTTATTTATTGGATCTCCTCCGGTTCTACATATTAACTAAATATTATATATAAGATGCTCTAAGTAATTAGTTCAAAAATAATTTAAATGAAAGATATAATAATTACTGTATGTACAAAGAAAAAAAAATGTTACATGTTATAAAAGGGAGGTAAGGAGGATGAACAATATAACAGCACTAGGTCAATGCTGGTTAATGTTTGCCCCCTTTACTTATCTTCTTGATACTTTCTCCCCAGGAGAAGACATATGATTTGGGCTAGGTCACATACATTATGATCTGCATGCAATACATATACTCAGATAAACTATATGCCCATGTTCTACTCTGGGGAAAAAATAGTTGACAAAGCAAGTTAATGATCCCTGTAAATTAAGGATATGTTAGACAACAACTTCAATACTCACATAAAATCATATTTTAAAATACATGTTTCAAAGATGACACACTAGATACTGCACTGTTGCACCAACTCTTGAAAGAATATTATAACCGGCCTGCCAATGAATTCGTCAGAAATAGTATAACCTCATCTCATGTAGTACCCTCATAGTTACCTTAAAGATCTGCAGCACCTGATCCGGCAGAGGGCCGCCCAGGGCGTGGAGCCAGCGGCCGACCGCGTCCAGCGCCGCGCACAGCGTCCTCTCGTGCGACTCGCTGTCCAAAATGCGGGAGAACTGCTTCACCGCTTCGTCGAAAAGGGTCACGCGCTCCTCTTCAGATATCGCCAGTTCACTTAGTATGCTTGCGCCCTAAGAAAATACAGTCATCACGAAAAATTGTCACAAATTTAAAATTCATTATCTATATTACCACTAAGTAAAGGATTACGGCTTCGGCTCGAAGGACCAAGTCATCAGCAATGTGTTTATGTTAGAAATAGTATTCTATTTAACATTTATTTTATACATAAATAATATGTTTTTAAAATTTATTGCTGTATTATATTGTTTGCTTTTGTTATGTTATAATATATATTATAATATAACAGTAGCTACATAGCAATCGTTTGCATAATATTGTCTACGTACTGAAAAGAGGTAGACCGCAATTTACGATGAGTTTTAATCATTATTGGCCTTAAAGAGATTTTAGTTTTAAACGAAGTACAAAGTTGTACTAGTATAAAGGAATGTGAACAAACACTCACGCCGAGCACGGCGATCTTGTCCTCGCTGGAGGTGAGCTTGCCGCCCGCGCCGTGGTACTCGGCGAAGGCGTGCAGCAGCAGCGCGCGCGCCGCGGCCGCGCCCCGCACGCGCCGCGCCAGCCGGCCCAGCGCGCGCACGCCCGACGCCGACACCCACTCGTCGCGCGAGTGCACGTTCACTGCGCGCACCGGTACCTCACATCACCGTTCGCTGACATTTCAACTCAATCCTCCCTAGCTTCGTCGTCATTTCAAACTCGGTAGAATGAAAGGATTCACCTAGCAAATTTTTTTCTTTTTTTATGTTATGAGCACCACCTGGGCTTGCAATCCACCTGATGGAAAGTGGCTCCTGCAGCTCTGCACATGTGACTTGTACTCTTGACGATATAGATCGAACACCTCATATTCTCCACCGCAAAATTATATATTTAAAAATACTACTACCGCCATCTATTGTTTGTTTGATGTACTTTGGGCATTAAAGTAAAAAAAGACAAAAAACCCTCGGTCTACTAGATATTTATCACCTAATTTACAGTAACTTAGCTATTGTATATGAAAAAAACTACCTACCAATCAAGTTCTTGCCAATATCAACAGCAACCCCATCAATATAAACAGTTAAGTTGGCAATGACTTCTCCGACCGCCTCAATTACGGTCTCCGGGCTCCGCAGCATGGCTTTGTGCAGCGCTGGCAGTAGTTTCTCATCTATTTCAGCCTTTGTAAGTAAATGCAAGAGATCTGCGCAGCCTTTTATGAAATTTGAGTTTGGACGAACTTTTACAGTGATCAGGCTCTTTATGAAGCTCTCCAGCATTTTTTCCTGAAAGGAAATGGTTAATTGCTACACATTTCAAATATTTCTATGTAGTTGGGAGTAGCAAGTGGGTATCCAGTTGACCTCATTGATCCTTTTTATTCTTATTTATAACACTTACAAAGAAAAACTAACATCAACACACATACCATTTGGTTATTTTATTTTATTTTTACAATATCAGAAAAACTTACAACTAGACAACGATAGATAAATGTATAAATATGGAAGGCCTATTAAAAGTTTTCACATATAGACAAACCGCACACAAAGAGAAAGAAGCATGGGGTCTAATTACTTCGTTTTGGCAGAAAGTTTCAAAAATGTTATGATAATATTTTTCTCAACTAGTCGACTGAAATGGTAGGCAAATCTATATTTTTTTGTTAAGGTATGGAGTAGCAGATGGGTCTGTGCTGGTAAGCAGCTACTGCAGCCCATGACATCTGTAATCACAGGTGTGGTGCTAACCTTGAAGACTTAGATTGAACACCTCGTGTTCTGCATATGTTGGCTATCACACCTTTACACCGAAACACAAGTAGTGCGAACACTACTGTTGCATGTCACAAATAGGTGTGACGGTGGTTCTGACCCAGTCGAACATTTTCATGTTCTACCAGCCATAGAAAGCCAGGTGTAGCTAATGTAATAAGAGTTATTTCACAGAAGAAATAGATGTGGTGGTGGTACTCACCCGGGCAAACCTGGACAGATTCTACCACCAATTACATAATAACATCTGTATTGTTCCTACCTTATGCGGCGTCACGAGGTCCCCAACGCCGATGTCGTTAGCGTGGCGGCACAGCGCAGAAAACATGACGCACAGGTGTGCTCCTGAATCTGAAGGTAGCTCCAGCAGGATCTTTATAAATTTCTCAAAGTTCTCCTTGCCTATCGCTCTCCATGATGCATGCAGCGTAGCATACGCTTTCTCATTCTGCTTCTTGTCTCCATAAGCTGTGACAACAGCCAGCAACTTGGCCTGGCCCCGCACAATTGCATTGTAGTTCAGCTCATCGTCAGCCAACACCTCGAGTTTAGTACCTTGCACCAGGATTGTGGACCAGCGTAGCACATATAGACCAGTCAGGCTGGTGCCTCTCGAAGTGACAATGTTCTGGAGGTGCTCAGACACCTCCAATATGATGGGCACAAGGTACTTGAGCGCCAACACACCATGCTCCCTAGCTAGCTGTGTCAGCAGGCCCTTCACATATGACTGGGAGGTGGAGTCGCAGTAGCGGTCCAGGGTCAGTGTCAACACATTACATATGTACTCAATGTCTGCTTCAGTCAGACCTGGTAAATAACATTGTAATCTATATATTTCTTTTCAACAATGCATTTCTTTAAAGTTTCCTAATAATTTGCTAAACAAACTGCTTTAAAGTTATATTGTTTATTTATATGTTAGACATGCAGATATATAATGGACAAATTAATTATTTATTAGTTATAATAGAAATAGTGAATAGTTACTGCTTTCATAATCTAATATACAAACAAATAGTAAATGACATGACAACAGAAGAGGATAATAATGTAGTCTTTCTATAACCCACATTTGAGTCTTCACCTTAATGTTAATTACCAAAAATGTAGTGGAACAAGAATTGTAACAACTATGTAATAAATAACTTTGTATATATAATAAATAGTTTCTAATCTTTATTGTCTACCCACAATATGTATTTACTGCAACTGTCAGCCAACAAGACAATTTAAATAAATTTATCCTCCATAATCCATAAAACATTAAAAAATGTATACATCTGAATTTAGTATCAAAGAGTTTTAGTAAAATGATGAATAATGAAATTAACCAGAAATACATACAAACACAACATTAAAACTTTTGTACATTAATTCATTAGGTAAGTGTATTCAGATTAGTGCATACTTTTAAAGAAAATCATATTGGCAAGAATATTTCAACACTCTCTCAATGCACCACAGCCTCAGTTCATCAACCTTCAGATCTGGGAAAATCAATCGCAGGTAGAGTGGGTGGAGGCGGATGGTATCGAATCTGCGTAGTAGGCACCGTCGATGCGCTGTGAGCTAGGTCGCCTAGATCCGCGGGGTGGGTCGGCCGGGGAACGGATCGATACAGCCGACTTATACTATAGTAGAGTTATAGACTGCGTGTATGTACCTGTAAGTGTTACGAGTCATAAACATATGACACTGCAGGCACTTACCGGGTGCAGACAAAGCATTCTGCAGATCCTCTATCGCCACCCGTCTACCTTTCAGACTTGCGGTCTGTATCCTGAAATGTATATTGTTGCACTTCCCGAGTACCTGTTAAAAATGTATCAGTTATACGTCTGTTTAACGAGTTGTATATTAATTTTCACTTGACCACCGATTTTACCTCACAATCTGCCATTTTTTTAAATCATTCAGAGTATTGTATTCTTTTCACAACACACGTCCAGCACACGTCTTTTCTGGAATCACAGATGAGAAAGAAAGAAATAGACAAGGATAGCTAGCCCACCTACTGTCAATTTATTGTTGCCATCACAAGTACTAGTAATGGCTTACTGACTTAAAATATTTTACTGCCACTTTCAAAATAAATTTTAAGGTATTAATTGATTTAGATTCATAACTGTAGTAGTAAATTATCTATATGAGATGACATGGAAATATATTATGAAGTTTCTTGGTTATTTTGGATTGTTTATAATTGTTAATTAATATGTACATGTCACACATATGGTAACACTGACTAAATTGACAAATTATCTGACATTGTCAAAGTTCAACAGTGCTAAACAAGATACGCAGAGCAAATAAGCACTTTTACCGAATTTCGATTTTTAGTATTAATAAATGCAATGTATATATCGTGTTCATTTAATTATTATAGTCAGCGTCGTGTGCTTGTGAATCTGTACTGTTAATTAACCAATGTCAATTTAATTTATCTTATAACAGACTAAGTCATACCTGTTACTCGATTGGCTTCAACTAATCATGGATATGAGTACAAGGCACGAACAATTATCACAATTAGAAGCCTGTGTAAAGGACTTCAATGCAGAAGTTACCATGATTCTGCAGAGCCTTCAATGGGATAGAAAGCATTTATTAGAGAAAAAAGCAATGGTGGTATGTAAATATGACCACAACCATAGAGTGCCTCTGGAGAAACTGGTAGAACACGAGAAGAGGTGCTTCTTAAAGAGTCAAGGTTACTCCAAGGAGGATTGCCTGCTGCCAGACCTGTTGGACCCTGATGCTCCCACAGTTGTTAAATTAAGTACTGATAACATAGCGGACATACTTGAGTACGCTACAAGATGTAATCCCTCACTCAAAAAAGGAGCTGGCAGCGGGGGTTGCGAGCCTCTGACGTTAGAGCGCCTGCAATCCAGCTACTCCGCGGACGAGCGTTGCGCCATACACGACGCTGTGGTCACCAGGGTGCCGTCCTGCCACGATCTCTCGGACCTCGCCTTGCCAAGTTCGTCCAACAATGGGCAGGAGAGAGCGCCCAAGACGAAGCTGGAGATCCTGGCCGAGCTGCGCAACATGAAGCGGCGGCGCGCCAAGTACCGCGTGGCCGCCAAGACCCGCAACTACTCGGACGTGTTGCGGGACGTCATCTCCTCACAGATGGAAATGTATACTGGAGCAAAGGATAATCAATTAAAGGAAAAAAAGTGTGATGCTCGCAATGAAGACAATAACCGTAATGATGACCACTCAACCAAACATCGAGATTATGAAGGGCATCGCTCAAAAGCTACTGAAGAAAAATATGGACGGTCTGATGAGGGTCAAGAGAGGAAAAGACGCTTACATGAGTGAAAGAATACATACAAGTTTTCATAGGTTCTCTATTCCTTCAACGAGTGACAGAGAAAGATATAGAAGTCACGATAAATATGACAGCAAAAATTCAGAAAGGAGTTCAAGGGGAGAAAAAAGCTATAAAAAGAGTAGCGACCATGATAGGAAATCCGAAAGAAAATATGATGATGATTATAGGACATCTAGTGAAAAGCGTCACAGTCACAAACACGATTCAGAAAAAAAACGAAATAACTACGATGAATCTCACAGTAGGAGTAAGGAGCACAGTGATGATAAATATGAAAGAGATAGCGAACACCGAAAACAAGAAAAGAAGAAATTAAAAGAGAAAGATCATTCTGCGAACGCTGGTGATATTAAAGGCTCCGAAGCTCATACAAATGTTGATATCCGAAAACGTGCACAAAACGTTAGGGAGAATAAATCTCATGAGAGTAATAAAGATAAAGGAAGAGAAACATCAGAGGAAAAGAAAAAAGATGCAGAAAAGCATGTTAGTGAACATAGATCAAGCAAAAAAATTTCCAGGTCATCTGAAGATTACCGTAAAAGTGAAAAGTACAAGGAATCACGAGCCTACTCAAGTTCATATAAAGATAAAAAGCGTCAGAAATATGACAAAAAAGATAAAACGTATGACAAATATGCAAAACCAAACGATACCAAAAGGATAGTAAAAGATAATGAAATAGACATTCACATCAAGGAACCTGCTCATGCTCGTGAAACAAGAAAATCTTAAGCAATTATGTGATGCGATAGAAACGAGTTCCTACATTAATCATGGGCTTAAAGCCGATAAGAAAGATAAAACAGAAGCACAGAGAAATACAAAGAAATATCGTATTTATTATTAAATATTATTACCCTTTATTGATCCTATTCCATCCTGTCCTTTGATTTACTTAAAGTTTTTTAAAGGTAATGTTATCTGGTGAAATAATAAAATTTCAGCATGTTAAACGCTTTTTTTTCGCATAAGAACCCTTATCCGAAATCAGGTTCAGATTTCGGTGGTGATTCAGAGTTTTACTGTATCTGCGGATGCTGATGTTGATGCTCTTTTTTTTAATGTTTTGAAGTAGCACGCGGGCTTGTTGTTTTTCTGCTGGTAAGTAGCTACTGCCCATGACACAGATGTCTGTAATCACAGACGCGGTGCTACTCTTGAGGACATAGATCGAACGCCTCGTGTTCTGC